>CANXYC010319228.1:0-15873 GCA_948193065.1 Aleurites moluccanus | reverse complement strand
CTTTTGAGATATTTTGTATGTTTATTAATGGTATTGTGATATAATATGTATTGGAGTATACTCTAGAGCTCCGTAGCTAGTCTTTTGGGAATACTAGAATATTTTGATTATATGTATGAATGTTATCCTTTGAATACTCTTGTTCCTCTTTGATGAGAGATGTCTCCTTTTGATCATTAAGGAACAAGAGAAAGATATGGAATGATATAGAAGGATATGATTGAATTCATTTGATTATATGTATGAATATGGAAAATGTATGATAAAATATGATGTTACAATTTATTTGATGTTTGATAAGATTTATGATTTATGAGTTCTACAGGTTTATGGTGGCCTTAAGCCTACCTTTGCCCTAGGACCGTCGCACCACTGGAGTTAGGGTGTGATAGTAATCCAAATGCTCACATGCTATATATGTCTCCACCTAAAATTGTTAGGCCTAAAAATAACATGCATAAAAATGTCATAGATAAATCCTTATTTCATAGAAGGCCTATGAATGCACATCCTAAACCAAGGTCTAATTATGGTATTGGCCTCAATATTACACTAAACCACATTATAAGACAAAGTCTCAACAAAGATCAAGAATTCACTTGAGATATCATTATTATGGAAAAGTTGGCCATTCAAATTTTAAATATCATATTAAAAATGTGCATTTAGGATATATTGATGCTAACCCCTAAGGACCCAAAAACATTTGGGTATCTAAGAATAAATATTTTTTTCTTATTTATAAGTGTGCTTGAAATCCACAAAGAATAAAGATTCTTAGTACTTGGATAGTGGATGCTTAAAGCACATGACCACCGGAAATGCAAATCTTCTCTCAAATTTGGAAGAGAAAAAGGGAGGAAAAGTCACCTTTAGAGACAACAACAATGATAAAATCATTGGCATTAGGCAAATTGGTAAGAAAAATAACCCATCTTTTTGGTATGTGTTATTGGTTAATGGCCTTAAACATAATTTGATTAGTATTAGCTAATTATGTGATATGGGGAACACAATTTCCTTTACTTCTAAGAAATTCTATGCGAAGTGCTTGAAAGATAAGAAAATTTTGTTTGTTGGTTATAGAATTGGCAATGTCTATATGATTTATATTAGCAATATGCATATAAATAATGTTGATTGTATGATTTCTATTTGTGATGATTCTTGGTCGTGGCATATAAGACTTGGTCATATTGGCATGGATCGCATTAATGATCTTAAAAATAATGAACTTATAATTGGTATCCCCAAGGTCAAGTTTCAAAAAGATAAACTATATGATATATGCCAAATGGGCAAGCAAGTCAAAAGTTTTTTAAAACTAAAAAAAAAAATTCAATTGCTAGACCTCTAAAACATTTGCACATGGACTTGTTTAGCCCTTATAGGATATCTAGACTTGGTGATAAATAATATGCATTTGTCATTGTGGATGATTAATCTAGATTCACTTGATTATTATTCCTTGCTCATAAGAATGAAAGTTTTAAAGAATTCAAAACTTTTGCTAAAAGAATTCAAAATGAAAAATATTTTTGCGCCTCCTTTTTAAGAAGTGATCATGGAAGAGAATTCATACATCATGATTTCAAAACTTTTTGTGAAGAAATGAGATTTTTTCATAACTTTTCTACTCTAAGAACTCCTTAACAAAATGATGTTGTAAAAAGAATAAAAATCGTACACTAATTGATATGGCTAGAACTATACTTAATAAGTACCCTCTTCCAAAGTACTTTTGGGTTGAAGACATCAATTGTGCTTGTTACATTTGAAATATAATTTTTATAAGAGTAATTTTGAATAAAACTCCTTATGAGCTATAGAATGGAAGAAAACCAAGAATTTTATATCTTAGAATATTTGAATGCAAATGCTTTATATTAAATACTAAAGATAATCTTGGTAAATTTAACTCCAAGACGGATGTTAGTGTTTTCTTAGACCAAAAGACCATCCAATCATAGGCACCAAATGGGTTTATAGAAACAAACTAAATGAAGTTGGGGTCATCTCTAGAAATAAGGCTAGGTTGGTGGAAAAGAGGTATAATCAAGAGGAAGGAATATATTATGATGAGACCTTTGCACCCATAGTAAGACTAGAAGCTATTAGGATGCTTCTTGCATTTGCATGTCACATGAATTTCAAGTTGTATCAAATAGATATGAAAAGTGTATTTTTAAATGGCTTTATTGAAGAGGAGATATATGTTAAATAACCCCCCGGTTTTAAACAATTTGATTTTTCAAATAATGTTTACAAACTTAAAAAAACACTTTATGGTCTTAAGCAAGCTCCTAGAGCTTGGTATAATAGACTAGCACATTTTTTATAAACAATGGTTTTTCAAAAGGCAAAGTGATACAACTCTTTTTATTAAAAAGGAAAAGAATAACATGTTGATTTTGCAAATTTATGTGGATGATATAATATTTGGTGCTATTAACGAGGTTTTATGCAAGAAATTCTCCACGTGTATGCACAATGAGTTTGAAATGACCATGATGGGAGAATTAAAGTACTTTCTCTATATTAAAGAAGAAAAATAGAGGTATGATTGACAGTTTACTTTACTTAACCACTAGTAGGCCTGATATTATGTTTGTCATATGCTTATGTACACGTTTTCAATCTTGTCCTAATGAGTCTCATTTGCATGGAGTCAAAAGAATTTTGAAATATTTGATTGTTACATAACATTTAGGACTTTGGTATCCTAAGAACATGAATTTTTATTTGATTGGCTATTTCAATATAGATTTTACCGGTAATTGCTTGGATAGGAAAAGTAAGTTCGGTACTTGTCAATTCCTAGGTAATTGTCTTGATTCTTAGTTTAGCAAGAAGCAAAATTCAATGGCTTTTTCTACCACGTAAGTCGAATATATGGCAGCCACTTGTTATTGTACACAAGTTTTATGGATGAAACAACAAATCTATGACCTAGGTGTCTATCTAGACAAAATTCCTATCAAGTGTGATAACATGCCAAAACCACCAGTTCGATGGTCCTAGGGCAAGGATAGGCATAAGGCCACTATAAACCTATAGAATACAACATAACCTAGATTTCATACACACCATAACCAAATATACCTATATATATAGGTCATTATGCATAGTCATTCTTATGATTTATATCTTCATATCATGATATTTCCTCTCGTTCCATATCGATCAAAAAACACATCTAACATCAATATGAAAAAAGGGAAACTCTACAAAACATGCCAATCTAGGCAACAAAAGAATATATCCTCAATATTTAACTACAGAGCTTCTAAGAATATACTTCTCATCAAACATAAATACATAACATAAATATAGCGTTTAACAAAATTAAATCCAAAAGTCTTCTTTTGGAAAAGAAGTCAAGAAGCCTATTTGCTAGATTAGCTCTCTCTCGAGCTACACTATCACCTGAAATCTATAAAAGAGGAGTGAGCCTTCAACTCAGTAAGATATAATCACACAATACTTTAAGTCAAGCCATGGTCATGAATATACTTATACATATACTTATACTTGGACATGAAAGAATCATAAGAAAATAATTTATAAACTTGTTGTTAGACCTCTTGGGTTTGATATTGATTTTGATGATAACAAAACATGTTGATTGTGTTAATTATGCTAACAATTTGTTTGATCATGACTAATGATAAACTATAGGTTTAACTCATCAAATGAATCAACAAGTTCAATCAAATGTTGCACCTTGTGTAGATTGTTTAGATAATGAACCCTATATGGATGAAAATATATGGATGTCTAATTTTAGGAACATAATTGAGCATTGGACATTGGAAAAGGGAGATATGAATTTTTAAATGAATTATGCTCAAGTTAACAGACTAGGACAAAACAGTTAGGAAAATTTAAAATATTACTGGGAATTATAGAAGAAGAATTTGAATATGATATTTCACTTGATTAAAGTCTAGATGTCTACTTTCATATGGAAAAAGAATAAAGTAATTTTGATTTTTACGGAAGGAGAAATTGAAGAATTAGTAAAGCATGCTCAAACTGTATTGCAGTTTTGAGAAATAAAATGTTTGGATTTTTTAGATTATGAAGATGAATGATTTTGGAGTTGTCATAAAATAAAAGTTGTAGAAGACATTTTATAAAAAAAACGGAGGATGATTTGGAGTTATATATATCAAGATATGAAGAAATTAAGTCACGCCCGCTACCAATCAGTCGCAGTCGCTATTAAGAAGTCCAGAAGGTCCAGTAGCTCAAAATGAGCTAAGTAGCGCCCTCTATGCTTTAAGTAGCGGCCGCTAATTATTAAGTAGCGCCCGCTACACTTAAGTCACCCCCGCTACTCTGAAAAATCACCAATAAAAACTAGCCATTGGAAAAGTTGTCAACTCCACTTTTTGGTATTAAATGAAGCCAAACAACTATATTTTATCCCAGACTATAAATATGAGTTGGTGGAAAGTTTAAAAACAAGAGAATAATATTTGAGAACTTATTATTGAGCTATTGCACCAAATCATTCATATTTATGGCTTGAAAAACTTATTTATTGTAAAACTATTTTTTGTGAGCTATTAGTTGTAAATCTTTGAGTTGGTTAAAACTCATTGATTATTTGAGAGTTGGAAAAAAGTTAAAGGGGATTTTTCTTCTTCTCATCTCTTGTAATTCTTAAGGGTTTAAGTGCGAGCCTTAGTAAAACACTTGTATAGGTTTGAAATGTGAGCCTTTGAAAACACTTTGTAAGGTTTGAATATGAGCCTAAACACTTGGGTTTGATCTTGCACCCGCAAAAGGATCAAGTAAAATACTCAAGTGTGATCTTGAGGAATAGACATAGGCAAGTGTTGGCCGAATCACTATAAAACTCTTGTGTTTGATTTTTCTCTTCCTTCCTTCATCTTATTATTTTTTTAATTTGCCCTTAATTTTTCATTCCAACTAATTCACCCCCCTCTTGGTTGCCAAAGGAACTTTTACTTGTACTTGAAAGAATATGAGTGCTTACAACATAACAACACTATCAAATCATATCATGTGATAGAACTGATATCATGAAAACTCATCGATAACCTTGCTACCTTATTGTGATACATATGCTTGGCCGAGCATATGCCTAGAGCTCATGACCCCCTCTAGGTGAAACAATGATAAAAACCCTATCAGCTGGGTTCCTATTGTGCATATTGGACCAATAAATTTATTCTCGTTGGGAAAAGTATTATATAAATATTCATGGGTTTCTAAAGCTTGGAATTCTCAAAGAACATATTGGTCACAAGACCATCAAACATATAAACATATATATATCGTTCATTTACATAACTAAGTTTCATTATGAACTTGGTCTAAAGAGAAATAACCAAGTCATTTTCCAACATATAAGTGGCTACTTATAGAACACAAGAAGAAATTATCGAATAGGTTATTAAATATGTATTTCATACATGGAGAACATATATGGAGATTTAACAATATATCTCATAAGGTGTAACATGTATATATATTGTTTATACTTAACTCAAAGCAATTATCCTTACTAATCCACTCAAATACTCAAGTAAGAAGTAGTCTTTTCTATTCTCTTGAATTCTCCTCTCCTAAACAAAAATCCTCAGATATCCAAAATTAGGGTTTTGCCCAAACATGCTCATATAAGATAAATCCTTATGATTTTAAATATCTTTAAGAGTCTAAACATGATTTCTAACATCAAATTAATAATTATTTAGAAGAATATAGAAGATTGAGATGAATAGCTATTATTCTCCCAAAAACCTTAAATTCATGAATCTTTCTTATAATCCATAATAAATACTTTTTAATACTCATAAACAACTTATATTTATCTATTGTAGCCATGGATTAGCTTAAATTGAACTTAGAAATGAGTTTGGAGCAAATACCTTAAAACCCTAGAAATGGAGATTATTGAGAAATTTGAAATCTTAATGTTCTTGGAGGTTTTATTGTTGAATCTTGGGTTATTTGCAATGTAATAAATATTTAAGAAGAGAATTTAATGAGTGAGTGGGTGGTTGAAGTGTATTTATAAAGAAAGAGAGAAGGGATGATGAAATAAAAGAGTTGAAAATGAAGAAATGAGGTTCGGGTATATATAGGCCCGAGTCTTCATGCTCGTGAAGAGAGGTTTCACGATGGTGAATGTCATTGTTCATGCTTGGAACCAAAAACATTTTCATAACCGTGATAGGGTGCTTCATGCTCATGAAGGCCAATCTGAGGAAACTTGAAAATTATACAAAAAATATTCTCACGGCAGTGAAAGGTTTCTCATGCCCATGAAAAGTATGCTAAGTAGGAATTTCTCATATTTCTCCATTATAACTTGTCCAAAACTCAAACAACTCAACTAAATCATGCATAACACTTCAAACTCAAGCGTAACTCATCATGTATCATCATAAATCCATTCTAAGAGTAATTTATACTCAACATATATTCTTAGAGCATCTATCATACACTTACACATATGAAACCATCTAGCATGCATCAAAGAAAACACAAGTAAATCTAGTGCACATATTCTCAACCTTGCAACCTAAGCATGGGGTATTACATTCTCCCCACCTTAAGAAAATTCGTCTAAAAATTTTAAGAATTACCTTGCTTTTGAAACAAATAGGGGTATTTGTCTTACATGTTCTACTCACTCTCCCAAGTGCACTCTTCTATGACTTAGTTCTTCTACAGGACCTTAACCATTGCTATATCCTATTCCATAGTCTCTTGATCATTTGATCCATAATAGTGACTGAAATCTCTTCATATGTGAAATCTTGTTGAAGGTCTACTATTAGAACTTGCAACACATGAGAAGATTCAATGACATACCTCTAAAGCATTGACACGTGGAATATCAAATGTATACTATCCTTGTTGGGTGGCAACACTAACCTGTATGAGACTTCTCTAACCTTGCTCAAAATCTCGAAGGGTCCAATAAATCATGGAATAGCTTGCCTCTCTTACCAAACTGCAGAACTCCTTTCATAGGTGAGACCTTTAGAAACACTAGATCTCCAACTGAAAACTGAAGGTCTTTCTTTTTTGGATCTTCATAGCTCTTTTGGCTACTGAAGGTTGTCTTCAATATCTCCCCAATGAGTGGAATCTTTTCTGACATACATCGTATCAATTTGAGTCTTTGGATATACTTCTCTCCAACCTCATCCCAACACAAGGGAGATCTACACTTTCTGCCATATAAAGCCTCATAAGGGGACATCTGAATCATCGAATGAAAACTGTTGTTGTAGGCAAACTCTATCAATAGCAAGTGAGTATCCCAATTCTCTCCAAAGTATAGAATGCACATTCTCAACATATCTTATAGAGTTTGGATGGTCCTATATGATTTCCCATCCGTCTGAGGATGAAATGTTGTGCTGAAAATGTCTGAATTTTGGATATGTTAGAGCTTAATATGTCTAGTTTACTTAGGAATAAGAATTTAAGTATTTGGATAAGTATAGGAAGAGATATGGATTAAGGAGCAGAGACTCCCAGTATGGAATGTTACACAGAAAAACTTTAGTGATTTGAAAATTTTAGGAATTTCTTAAATATAAATGTAATTAATGTAATTTTATGTTAAATAGTATCTAAATTGGAATTAATTGAATATATAGAGTCAAAAGTGAATAAATGACATAAGCATTTGTCACATTCTACTTTTGAAACGTGATGGTCCTAGGACATGGGTACACTTAAGGTTACCGAAAACTCGTAGAACCCTTTAAACTTAACAATCATTAATCATTCATACTTTAATCCGCTCATTAATATTCAATTTTCATTTATTACATATTAATTTTATAGAAATTTTGACAGAGTTTTTTTATATTTTTAATGCTATTCCCGACCCAAAATGGGGTCTTTCAAAAATTATATAGTCTGCACAAAAATTATTTTACACTTCCAATAATTTTCCATCCTTATATCCTTAACTCCATAATTCAAAAAAAATATTCATGGCACTTCTAAGCATATACAATTTTTTTTTCTATTTCTTATGTTACGTTACATTTTAACCTTATTATTTTAGTATCATTATCTTTGTTATTAATTTAATCATTAAGTATTTCCATACTATATTAATATCCATCACATCGGTTGTCATTAACAAATATTCAGATAACACTTTTACATTCTTAATCCATCTAAATACAGTAACATGGAGCTCTAGATATTTATACATATGACTTTTTAATAATTAACTACTACCTTGAAGCATTTGATCTTCTAAGTCGAAGAAGGAATGACTTGGATATAGTCATCTCAATCTCATTCCTATAAAAATTATAAACCACTATATGGTGAGTATAAAAATACTCAGTGAGCATGTATACATCATTAAACATGATATAAGCATATGATAATAAAGGTCATCAATGGAAGTCAAGTACCAATAAATACAATGAATAGATATTAGCATTTCAAATTTGCTTGTCAAAGGTTAATTAATTTGCACACCAAATATCTTTGGGAGTTTGGAATATGTAACAATCATATCGATGATAAACAATGATAGATAAAAGAATGGTTATCAATGGTACGTAATAAGAAACGAGGTATGGAATCAATGAATAGGTAAACAATATTCATATCATGTAGATAAAACAGATGTTGGGCTATGAACATATATCACATGTAACATTAGCTTTCACTTATAAATTACGTAAGGTGGGCCAAGCCTCACGGCTAAGACAAGTCCCTTCCTAACTAGGGTAATACTGTATAGAAGTCATTGTGTACAATGCTAACGGTATTTACCTACTACCCCATCGATAAGGAAGCTGTGTCAAATCCACATGTAAATAGGCCAATGGAAATCAATAACAATATCAAGTATTTATTAGGAACATTACAATACAATGGCTTTCGATTTATACATATGGGCTTACTTGTCAATCTGTATCAATGCATTTCATTAATCATGTATCAGTTTCTTTATTTGATACAAAGGTAGCTATTCAACAATAAATATCATGGTATATGGTTAAACACTTGGTGTGCATACTTTTAGAAATATTTTGGTACATGGTCAATTAGGCACAGTAAGCATTTCAATATCAATAACAATCAATGAATATGGATAATTTCAATCTTTTGAAAGATCAAAAGATGATCAATAATAGTAAAGTGGCATTTAACCAGGAAGGAAACATATTCATTGGTTCAACAAATCGAAACATGGACATGCATAATGATATATACATTACTCACCTTAGCTTATGACTTGTACATTTTCCTTTTCCTTTATTCGTGATTCTTTACCATATATCTTATGGCACTCATTATATCTCTCATTCATTCTTGACTCTACATATTCAATTAATTTCTATTTAGATAATATTTAACATAAAATTACATTACTTATACTTTTATTAAAGAAATTCTTAAGAATTTCCAAATTATTTAGGTTTTTTTGTGCGAAATTCTTTACTGGCAGCTTGTGTTCCATTACCCATATCTTTTTCTACACTTATCCAATTGTTTTAATTCTTATTCCTAATTAAACTAGACATATCAATCTCTAACATATCCAAAATTCACCTTATTCCTCTTACTACATAATTTATAGTGTTAATGTAAATTTAGTCTTACAACCAGCCCTGTAGCCTGCATTATGCCTGCAATCTTATTCTGACAGTCTGTATAGTTTTATCTACATCTCAATCTATACTTAAACAATTACTGTAATTCTTTTTCCTATTTAAAATATACATATAATATTATAACATATCCAATTTCAGATTATTTGGTTCACTACATAATTATTAGTGAATTTTCAAAGTTAAACTACTATTCTGAAATCCTTGTCCAAACAGACCCTGTTTCCATACCTATAATTAATTTTATATTCATACAATTACAAAACCATTTTATATTAAATTATACAACATATAAATGAATATTCTTATTGTTTAACGCTTTCTCTAATTCACACATTAAGGTCCTCATATCAATAAAACTCAGTATCCTATGTTCTATTTATAAGTTAATCCGGGCATATTGCACTTATGACCTAATATCTCATAAATCACAAATATAATTGCTAAAACCTTTTACAAAATTATATATAAGACATAAATGAACACTTTTGAAGTTGAACACTTCTTCTAATTTTGTCTCTATAATTCTGTACAATTAAAATACAGTAGCAAAATTCTAGAAAACCTAATTATGGCCAGTCACAGTTTTTACTCAACAGCTCTTTCCTCGCTTCGAATTTTACAAATTCCTTTTACAAAAATCTACTTCACATATTTATATAAAACTTTCATGTTTTAAGCATCCTCAAATTCATTCATTAAAAATTCAGAATATTGCCTATAAATTATTGCCTTAAAATAGTTTTCAAAATTCACTTAAACCCTAGCTCATCTTCAATATCTTTACCTCAAATAACTCAAATATTTACCAAATCAAACCATAGAACTCTTAAATTAAGCTAAAATTGAAGTTCAGGAAATTTACTTTAAACTTGAACTGTAACACCCCAGACTGAGTACAATAGACAGTAAGGAAGTAGAGAATCATAGTGACAGAATGATGTTAATTAAAAAATAAATAGGCTAAAAAAATAGCTATTGAGGAATATAGAGGAAATTTAAGAATAATTATTACAGAAGAATTTTAAAGATGATAATTGATAGAATTATTTGTAAATAATTTTTCAATTTAAAAAAAAATTACAAAATTAATTAAGGATATTTAGAAACTTTTTTTAAAAAAATTTAAAAATTCTTTACCTATAATTTTATCGATTATCATCTTTAAAATTTTTCTGTAACTATTATTCTTAAATTTCTTTTGTATTCCTCAATATATATTTTTTTAGCCTATTTATTCTTTAATTAACATCATTCTATCACTATGATTCGCTACTTACTGTTTATTGTACTACAGTCTGGGGTGTTACATGAACTATTAAATTCCTCCTCCTTTTGTTCCACCAAATAGATTGAATACCAAATTTCATCTAGTTTTTCTCCATTAATTTTCTTCCTTCTTTAATTTTCTATTTATTTTTGGTTGGTTTTCTTTAGAAAGGGTTAGGATAGTATTTTTGATCATTTTCTCCATTAATGGTTTGACCAACACCTTTCCATAGCCATTCTCTTCATCTTTTTATATATACCAAAAGCTAACTTTAAAAAATGAAGATAAAAAAAAATAGAATTTTCTAAACTTTTATTTATTTGTCACCTTTTCATATAATTGATGATTCAAATAATTATTTCCTAAAAAGAAAATCCTCTCCATCAATATGGTCGGCCACCATGTATTCATTTCTAGAATAGGTGGGACCCACAACTTTACTTAATTGCACTTTGGCCCTAAAATTTTTCTTATTTGCATTTTGACCCCAAAAATTTATGTAATTTATTTTGTCTATTCTGTTTAGATTCAACTATCAATGCGGGAAGTGAAATACCTTATCTTGGGCTGATCTATTATTTAAAAATAGTTTTGGGTCAATTATGGATCCCAGACAGTAGATTTCCATAATTACCCCCAAAGTTACTGTAAATTATGATTTTGCCATTACTCTTATTTTTAGTATTCCAAAATATTTTTTAACTCTTTCTTTTCACCATAATTTCACATAAAATTAACTAACTTAATCTCCCCAGGGTCTGGGTCAGAAATTTTTAAATCAACCGGGCTGCTATTTCTCTGGCAGTGTAATTAAGATCAGTATTTTCAGGGACAGTATCTCAAAAGCGGCCCAATTGAGGCTCAAAAATTTATGAGTATTACACTCTACCATTCTCTATATATTTCAATAATCGATTGAGTCTATTTATACTTTAATTAATACCATATTAGTTACTATAACCCAATATATCCATATTGTCTTATATATTTTCTCACTATCAATTGTTCTGTCTGCAAGGGTATTACAACATTGGATTAAGGAAGAAAGGAGTAGAAAGTATACCAGTAGAAAGTACCCAGTAAAGTGAGTAATATACATACTATTTTGCTTGACATTGCCTTCAAATTAAATTATTCAAATTACCATGAAATTCCATTGTTGGCCAAAAATACCAATTGTATGATCCATGATTAATTTCATGCCCTTTTATAATCCCAAATGATTCCTTTTAAATGAATTTGCATGATTGGACTAATGCTTTATGTATTGAACCCTTGGAAGTGCTTAAGTTATTTTTGATACCTAATGATTAAGTATTATATGTATGGCATTAATGAAATGACAAAAGTTTTAATGACATTGTGTACAGTGGTTTAATGATCCTAGCCGGGAGGGGGTTAAGGTCCTAGCCATACGGCTTGATCAACCGTATGAGTAAGTAGCATGCTACCGGATTGTAGCCTCTACTTAAGTGATCAATAATGATTCTGTCATTTTAAGATATGATATGCTATGAATTTTTAATGCCAATGTAAAACCAAATCCATATGTTAAATAACTTCAACTTTATGAATCTTTAATTGATTAATGAACCCATTATAATTGTATATTTTATGTCATCATTATTTTCCTTGTGAGTAACGCCCTCACCTAATCTTACAAGTAAGATAATATGTATATTACTCACTGAGTATTTTAATACTCACCAGTGGTTTCTTTAATAATTTTTAATGGGAATAAGTATTAGAAGCTAATCCCAAAACAGTTTTCTTCCTTCGTACTTGGGATACCTAATTACTTTAATGTAAATTTCTTTTGTGAAGTTAGTCTATACATACTTTAGAGCTCCATGGGGTATATTATAGAAATTAGATAGTTTGTGTATATATGTGTTAACTGATACTGATTTGAAATGATAACTGATAGTAAAATGAATATGGTATAATATATGCTAATAACAAAAATATTGGTATTGATAATGCATTAATATAGACTGAGTCATGTTATGAATGGAATGAGAATATAGAAGTGTTTTACATGATTATGTGAATTGTGAAGTTGAGGGTATAAGGATGATAAATTATTGGGAGTTTAAAAATTAATTTTTGTACAGGCTGTGAAATTTTTGAAAGATCTGTAATATTTAATAAGTAATAAATGGAATGTAAATATTAATGTATGAGTTAAGAATGAATGATTGATAATTATATTTGTTAAGGGGTTCTACGAGTATCTGGTAACCTTAAGTGTACCCGTACCCTAGGACCGTTGCGTTCCAAAAGCGGGACGTAACACTAATATCTATAAAAATTCCAATAAAAAACTTAAAGAAAAATCAAATTCATCAAAAGAGTTCAAGTTAGGGTTTTGATACAACTTAAGGCAAATTAATTTCTTTTGATTCCTTTTCATCAAATATGTGTCATATGATGTATATAATTGAATATATTAGCAAATAGATGTGTATATGTGATGATAGGAAGAAATACCATTGAATTAGGGTTTATGTCAAATTTCATATTTTGATATATATATGTTTAATTCAAAATAAGTTTAGAATATGATTTCCCACATCAAAATTAGTCTAAAACATATAAATTTTGTCATATAGAAGCAAAAGGAAGTGAGATTGGTGATGGAAGTGATGATGAAGAACAAAATTGTTTAAAGTGAGAAATAGTGCTTCCAAAGTGAATTTGGTGCAAACAAGGGTTTAGGTGATTTATAAATATGTCATTTTACCTTAAAATTACTATGGTTTGAATTATGGAGATTTTCTTTGAAAATCCATGTTTGGCTAAACCACCTTGAAAGATAAATCCTTTGTTTTTGCTTGATGTTCAACCTAATTTGAGCTCCATTTCTTTGATTATTTGAATTGATTTTAGTTGCCTACATAGTTCTTTGAATTGTGTACTTGGTGTGTGTTAAATGGCATTAGTAATACTACCCTAAAACCCCGCCAAAATATCTTTAAAATATTGCACACCAAGTATTTGATAAAATGTCTAAATGAACTTTACCTTACCCACTAAATGAGTATCGATTTCGCCAGCGCTGATGCATACACATTTCATCAGCGTAGATTTGCTACAATGGCATTCTTATTACCTAAACCCTAACTTGATTTATTGTTGACTTATCATTCCTTCATTGATGTAATTCCATGTTTACTTGGCTATTGTTCCATTACTTGCTCATTGTGTCACGACCCAACCCGGGAGTCGCAACGGTCCTAGGGTACGGGTGTTGCATAAGCTACCAGTACCTCAAAGAACCCATTTAACTATACTATATGGCATGCAAATCAGATAAACAGCTTAATTAGCTTAAGAATGCTGAAGAAAATTCGACAACACCTCCTCTATAATATGACTATGCCCAAAAATAAAACAAGCAATCAACACTTCTAAAAATCATCCACAATCATTCTCAAGTCAAGTATCCCTCTGGATCTCCATTAACATCTCAATATGTACATATATCTGTATAATCTGTCATTTCCATACATAACATATCATAAACATCCATTATCATCAGTAAGCAAACTATAGAGATGCAAACTCAAACTTATATCTACATGCCAACACTTATATACAGTACCATGAAACTTCTATTCTGTACAATATTTACATATTCTTTGGAGCTGAATATTTACATGATTACTAGTTACTTCCAAGGCAGGAGTAGGAGATGCCAATGGAAAGCGTGCCTCACAGCTGACCTGAAAATTGTAAGCCACTAAGGAATGAGTATAAAAATACTCAATGAATCCAGATGTATAAAGATGCAGTAAATGCTCATGACAATGAAATTGCCCATATATGGCCTGAAGAATTCAATATAAGATAACAAATGTATAAATATATATATATCTGTACAAATATCAAAATGGAAATCATATAAGTATCCAAAATACAAAATAGCACACATATGATATAACAGGATTGGGTTAATTTCTGACATACAGAACTCAGCACTATCATAAAGTGCACTAGAGAATATAACATCCCTCCCTAGTAGGAGTCTCATAAATACATTACTCTCGTAAGGGATATTTTTCCTACGACTAGAGAATATAACATCCCTCTCTAGTAAGGGTCCCCAAGACACAGTGTGCACACAGTTGATGAAAGTTACCCGCTATACCATCGAAATAGCCCTGTTCTAATATCATATAGGTGTGCATTCAAATATCATTAAATATAGCATATCTATAGCTCATATAGCATTAAAAAAATCATATACATATATATGAAGAATAATAGGGCAAATTTGAAATTTGTCAAAAATTGACCCGGCGGGACCTAGTTGCGCTGCCGCAACTGGCTCGCAAATTACGGGTCCATTTTGGGATTTTTAGGTATTTTCTGGTTAACTATGTTACCAAAAGAATTAGGTGGGCCATGAGGTACCATTTCGAAGCTTAGGTCGAGACTAGATGATTGGGCCAAGTGGTTGACCAATTGGCTTTCTGGTTTTCATTTTATAGCTCGTCAAAGTTTAAGTCAGTTTAGGTCGTTTCGGCGGGCTTAATTACAGACCATTTTTTCCTTTATGCACTTTTAGGTATAAAACTTCATTTTTAATGCTCAAATGACATTATATGACATATATGATGCAAATCATGCATAGTTATACATAAGGACTCACCTCTATTCACTTCCAAACACAGTTTTCCCAAACACTGCTTTCGAGCCCTAATCGGCCCACCGCTCGACACTCCGAACAGGAGTATTCGACGGTTCACCTATTATCGCACACAACACTCCGGTAAGACTTTATAGCATTACAAATCAAATAATTCACTTAAACAAACATTCAAACACATCAAATTCACTAAGGCATACACTATATACCTTACTAGGCACACTTTACACAAATTATACTATATCCATTCTCTTATGCAATAAGTCACATCCAATACCACTTTTAACTCACATTATGCATATTCATCACTAATATAA
>CANXYC010319188.1:0-14505 GCA_948193065.1 Aleurites moluccanus | reverse complement strand
CTTTGAAAAGTTCAAAGAGTTTAAGAATGAAGTAGAGAAATAGCTTGGCAAAAGTATCAAAACACTTAGATCAGATCGAGGTGGTGAATACTTAAGCCAAGAGTTTCAAAGTTATCTGAGAGATAATGGGATATTATCTCAATGGACACCTCCATATACACCACAACACAATGGTGTATTTGAGAGAAGGAACCGAACCCTATTAGATATGGTGAGGTCCATAATGAGCTTTGCAGATCTCCCAAAATCGTTTTGGGGGTATGCACTTGAGACTGTTGTTTATCTACTAAACTGAGTCCCATCTAAATCAGTTGATGTTACACCATATGAGATATGGCATAACAAAAAACCCATTTACTTTTACATGAGAGTATGGGGTTGTCCATCTTATGTGAAGCGGACATTATCAGATAAGCTAGATGTTAAATCTGATAAGTGTTTATTTGTGGGATATCCAAAAGAAACAGTTAGATATTATTTCTACCATCCTTCGAAACAGAAAGTGTTCATTTTGAAGCAAGCTGCCTTCTTAGAAAAAGAGTTTCTTCTAAGAGAGGACAGTGGGAGTAGATTTGAACTTTTAGAAGTTCAAAAATCACAAATAAACACAGATCAACTGATTGAGCTCGAAACTGTTATTCATACAGATGAAGAAATAGTTATACCTTCTGAGACACAAGTTCTTCGCAGGTCGATGTGAATGGATAATGTTCCTGAGAGATATGGGTATCTCTTAGATGAACATAATGAAGTTCTAATCATTGAGAATGATGATGAACCCTCTACCTATGAAGAAGTTCTAAAAAGTTTAGAGTCAGATAAATGGCTTCAGGCTATGAAATCTGAGATGGAATCCATGTACGATAACAAAGTATGGACTTTGGTCGATGCACCTGAAGGGATAAAACCCATTGGGTGCAAGTGGATCTTTAAAAGAAGACCAACATGGAGGGTAATGTGATTACCCACAAAGCTAGGCTAGTAGCTAAAGGATATCGTCAAAGACAAGGTGTTGACTATGATGAGACCTTTTCTCCTGTAGCTATACTTAAATCCATCAGAATACTCCTAACCATTGCAGCTCATTATGATTATGAGATATGGCAAATAGATGTGAAAACAACTTTCCTAAATGGAAATGTAACTGAGGATGTGTACATGACATAACCTGAGGGTTTCATATCTAACGATGGCAGTAAGGTCTGCAAGCTGTAAAGATCCATTTATGGATTAAAGTAAGCTTCTAGGAGTTGGAACATCCGATTTAATGAAACAATCAAAGAGTTTGGTTTTTCACAAAATGAGGATAAACCATGTGTCTTCAAGAAGATCAGTGGGAGTGCAGTAGTCTTCCTAGTATTATATGTAAATGACATAGTAATAATAGGAAATGACATTCCAGTTCTACAAAGTGATAAAATTTGGTTATCAAAGAACTTCTCCATGAAAGACCTTGGTGGAGCAACCTACATTCTGGGAATTAGAATCTATAGAGATAGATCTAAAAGGTTGCTAGGTCTTTCGCAAAGTACATACATTGACAAAGTGCTAAAGAGGTTTAGCATAGAGTCATCCAAAAAGGGTTTCATACCAATGGCCCACGACATATCTCTCACTAAGGAAATGTGTCCAAAGACATAAGAGGAAAGAGAGAAGATGAGTCAGGTACCTTATGCCTCGGCTATAGGATCTATCATGTATGTTATGTTATAAACTAGGCCTGATATCTCATACGCTCTGAGTGTCACGAGCAGATATCAGTCTAATCCAGGTGATGGTCACTAGATGGCAATCAAGAACATTCTTAAGTACTTAAGAAGTACTAAAGATGTGTTCTTAGTCTATGGAAAAAGCGAGCTGAGGATAAATGGGTATATAGATGCTAGTTTCCAAACCGATAAAGATGATTATAAATCACAGTCAGGATTTGTTTTCATCCTTAACGATGGTGCAGTAAGTTGGAGGAGCAAAGCAAGAATTGACTATTGATTCTACTACTGAAGCTGAATACATTGCAGCCTTAGAGGCGGTAAAGGAAGTCGTGTGGATCAAGAAATTCATCACAGAACTTGATGTGATTCCTAGCATTGTTGATCCAATTACATTGTATTGTGATAACAATGGAGCCATTGCGTAAGCAAAGGAACCAAGGTCTCATCAGTGATCCAAGCACGTGATTCGGCGTTACCATTTGATTAGAGAGATCATTGGTAGACAAGATGAAACCATAGATAGAGTCTCCACTGATCAGAATATTGCTAATCCGCTTACAAAGCCTCTAGCCCAGAATAAGTACGGCAGACATGTACTAGCCTATGGTATTAGATACAAAGGCGATTGGCTTTAGAGCAAGTGGGAGACTGTTAGTATAGGTGCTCTAAAGACAATCATTGTAATAATGTTTTTAGAAATATATTATTAAAAATGCATTATTTATTAATCAATATTTATTATTATTTAGAATAATATTGTATAACTGTTTAATAAAGTCTATGGTATAAACATAGCATGAAGACATTCATGATATGATCATGATAGTGAGATGCTTATTATGTGTAATTATGTTTTAACCTAAATTTTCCTAGTCATAGAATCAATGAGATTGCATATTATTGATTCGGAAAGACTAGCACATGCGTATATTATTTGATTTGATCAAATCATATGATCTCATAAAGATGCTGACATTGAGATGTCTAAGTATAGCATGTGGATGCTTACTAGGAGTAATAAGTGCATCGGAGTGATCGCAAGAGATAGTCATATGGAAATCTAAACAATGTTAATGACATATCTCTGCATGGAAATGTGCAAATGTCCTTAGACTTTAAGAGTGATCTAGAGTGAAGATGTTGTACTTTGATTCCATGCCTTGCTCTCCCAATGGGTCTGATCAAAGGGTGGACATTAGGTATAGTTTGAGGCACTCGTAGATATTTAAGTAGTCAATAAAGGATATCATAACTTCTGTTAGAAGGAGGGTTTTACCTAAGGCCTCTTGTATGAGATCATTACTGGAAATCTTTGTCCAAAGTGGATAGTATTTAGAGATAGTCTCTAAGAAAATCATTTTAGTAATGATGTTCGGATTACAAGGAACTATTGTTCGGGCTAAGTGTGGTATAGCCAGCTTAGTGGAGTTAACATAATATTCATACATTAAACCGAACTTGGTAAAAGGGCTTAAAGGGACTAGTAGCACAATATTGTCCATGTGTAAGGGTTTCTGCTTACCATTAGTAATTTCTGATTACTTGGGGGTCATGATGTGTGGCAAGATACCGCTCATGATCTACTTGAGTTAAAGAGGTTCAATTGGAGAATTGACTATGAATTAAAGGAGTTTAATTCATATAATCCTTGTTGGACAAGAATTACCTTTTACAGAAGTTTTCTATTTTGGAAATAGAAATTCTACTTAAGAATTTCCTAAATTAATTTAAAGAAATTATTAAGGACTTAAGTTGTCATTTAATTGGGAAACCTATTAAGTCACACGCATAGAAGTGATTCAAACAATAAGTAAAAGAGTTAATTAAATTATGATTAAATGAGATCTAATTCATATATTTAATTATGAACTTTTTGCAATAATTTAATATGATTAAATTAATTATTTAATTTAATTATTTACATGTGATGTATTTAGTTAAATTAAGATCGTTAAATTGTGTTAATATTAGAATTAATAAATCTAAGGTTAAAGGAGTGTTTTTGACCTTTTATTAATGGTATTATTATCATTAGGCTTAATGTTTTAATTTAAGTCGTTAGATTAAAACTTAATTGATCCAAGGGTCAAGAAAATATAATGTGATCATAATTCATTAATCCTAGCAATAAAACACAATAGGTTGGTGGAATTTCACAACCTATTCTTGCACTAAAAGAATTCGGCCTCTCTCTCTTGCTTTTTCTCCATTCGGCCAAAACCTCTTGTCTTGCACATAAGAGGTTTTAGCTCATTTTTCCAAAAGCTTATCATTTGATCTTTGCGTGGATTACTAGTGGTGCTTTCTTGCTTTTGTAGAAAAGATAGTGGTTTGCTACAACCCTTTCTTGGTGATCAAAGGAGAAAGAGTTTCTCTGATCAAAGGAGAAAGAGTTTCTCAAATCAAAGGTAAAGATCTTGATTTTCTTTAATGAATCTTCAATTTTGACCTACATAGCCTTCTTAGTTTGGGATTTTTTTTTTGTTTTCTACTGTGCCTAACGGCCTAAATCCCAACACCTCCTCACTCTTAGAATAGATAAGAATGTCATCAATGAACTCTATGACAAACTTATCCAAGAATGGCCTAAACACCCTGTTCATCAGATCCATAAATGCAGCAGATACATTAGTCAACCCGAATGGCAACACTAGGAACTCATAATATCCATATCGGGTCCTGAAAGCAGTCTTAGGTATATCACCCTTCTTAATTCTCAATTGGTGATACCCAGATCTCAAGTTAATCTTAGAGAAATGGCTGAAACCCTGCAATTGATCAAACAAATTATTAATCCGTGGCAACATATATTTATTCTTCACTGTCATCTTCTTCAGCTATTTATAATCAATGCACTTCTCAGAGAGCCATCCTTCTTTTTCACAAACAATACTGGAGCACCCCACTGAGAACTGCTCGGTCCAATAAATCCTCTATCCAATAACTCATGCAATTGCACCTTTAATTCTTTCAATTCTGTTGGTGCCATTCTATACAGAGAAATGGATATCGGATCAGTGCATAAATACATCTCAATCTCAAACTTTATCTCCTTATATGGGGGTAATCCTGGCAATTCTTCAGGGAAGACATCAGAAAATTCCTGAACTACTGGTATCTAATCAATATCTACAGAAATCTTCTGCATATCAATCACATGTGCCAAGTATGTTGAACAACTTTTCCCTATCATCCTTCTAGCCTGTATAGCAGAAACAAAACTAATTTCAAACTCTCGTTTATCACCCAGGAATTCAAATTCAGGTTGCCCCTCAGGCTGGAATTTAACCCTCTTTCTATAACAATCAATAACTGCTCAATGTGTCGTTAGCCAATCCATACCAAGGATTACATTAAGCTCTAACACAGGCAGTTCAATCATATCAGCACGCAGAATGTTATCATCTATTTCAATCACACAAGCAGAATAATAATAATCCACTTCTACACTCTCTCCCATAGGAGTAGCTATCACTAGAGGCACATTCAATAACTGTCTATCTTTTTTTAACTTAGGTACAAATTGAGGTGAAACAAATGAATGTGTAACACTAGAGTCAAATAAAGCATCAACAATCTCATTTTGTATCAAAATAGTACCTGTGACTACATTTCCAGATCCCTGTGCCTCCTAAGGGTTCACAGCAAAAACTCACCTCTAACCTCTGTCTGCTGAGGCCTGACTGCTGCTTGAGGCCTGTCCTCTGCCTCTGCCCCTACCATGAGCCTCTCTAGCAACATTCTGACTCATCTGAATAGTAGGCTGAGAAACTATAGCAGATGGCTGCTGATCACCCCATAAGGGACAGCTACTAATAAAATGACCATGTTGCCCACATTTCAAGCAAGCACCTGACTATCGTCGACACTCCCCTCCGTGCCTTCTACCACAAAAATTACAAGTAGGTACAAGGGGCATCTGTGTAGCAGTTCTAGAGGAATGCTGAGAATAAGAAGGTGCAGACTACACTGGAGGTCCTCTACTCTGTATCCTCCTTCTCTGACTGCTAGACGGAGGTCTTTGATCAAACCTGGGTACTGGCTCAATCTGTCTAGGATGGGAGCTGCTTTTCCCCCTCATACTCTATGATCCAGGTCCTCTATTCCTCTTCTGATCCCTCTTCTCTCTCTCTGACTTTTATTTCTCTTCCATTTGATTAGCTTTATCAATGATGGTAGTCAGAGATGTGAACTCAATAGCTAGAAGGGCATTATGCAATGAAGCATGCAAACCCCTCCTAAACCTGGTAACCAAATCTGCCTCAGTAGGAGCAATCTGTGTAGCATACCTACTCAGTCTGATAAACTCGTCAGCATATTCCTCAATTGATCTGATACCCTGCTCAAGCTGCTCAAACTATATCAAATTTTGGGTATTTACCTCTTCTGTCAAGAACTCATCAATCAGTCCTGTCTAAACTCAGCCCAAGTAGGAGGATGATCATTGTACAATCTGGGCTCCATCCTACGAGAAAACCATGTTCAGGCTTTCCCCTTTAGTAATAAACCCACTAGCTCCACTGCCCTGATATCAGAATAAGGTAGTCTCCTAACTACCTTTTCAACTTGCTCAAGAAAATCATTCGGCTCATCGCCTCTATCACCTCTAAACTTAGGCAGGTTTAGCTTTAGAAACCTAAACATAGAAACTCCACCCTCATCAATAACTAGGTGGGCTCCCTGTAAAATAGGCTCTCCAAGAACGATAGTTGGCTGCAGCAGGTGCAACAGGGGGTGGCACTACTACTGGCACTAGAGGTGGCAGTATATTCTGTCATTCTCGCCTCAAATCTGCTAGTTCCCTACGTAAATCCATCATTCCCCTCATCATCTCTATCCTTCAGGGGTTATCACTCCTCTCTATCTCCTCTATAGTCCGTCGAGATCTGGACAGACCCTCAAAAATAGAAAATTCTCTGACTAGGGACTCATTAGAGGCTACCTCTGCCTCTCTGGTATCCCTATCTCTGTCGCCAGACATCTCTGTAAACTGTTAAAAAAATAGAACACATACTCAGTATATTACAGATATGCATAATACTTATACACATACTTGACGAATTCAAAAAAAGATGATACATGAATTCCTATGCTCTATGGTTCACTTAACTCTACCCATATTGTACTTAATTACTATTCCTCTCTTTCATTTTCTTTCCAATTTTCTTCGTAGTAAGCTTTTATTATATCATTTTCTTGCTTTCTTTGCTATGTGATATTTCTTTCTTTTCTTTTTTTTTATTAATTAGTTAATTAATTAATTAATTATGTAAAGTTTAGTTTATTGAAATTGAAGGGAGAAAAATTTGTGGGTGGGTATTGTGATTGGTGGAATTGAGTGGAGAATGGAGGGTTTGATGGTGATAAAAAATAAAAATTTGTGAGTTTTTAATAGTATGGAATAAAAAATAAAATTAATGAAAAATAAAGGGTAATTTAGTATTTTTATATATATTTAACGGTAAAACTAGATGGAGTGACCGATTCATTTGATAGAATCAAAATACAATGACTAAATAACTATTTTTTAAAACATGCATGAATCATTTCAATAATTTCATCAAATCTTGAAGATTACATAATTGTAATACCCTTGAAAAGCTTACCATATTTTTATAATTAAAGTTCTCAGTATATAGTTTGAAATTTAAATAACTTAAGATAATTTTAAAAACTCAGTTAGAGTAAAAATGAGAAACTTTTCTAGAAATTGTTGGTGTCGATATCGCTGCCGCAAAAATAGCAATTTGGTCGACAGATGAATTTCTAATTCAGACTAGAGAGTAAATGATTATGTGTATACATATGTGAATATAGTAAAAAAGAAAGAGGTAAAAAATATTTTAGAACACTGAAATAGTAAGCAATGGCAAAACCGTAAATAAAGGAAATTTTAGGGGTATAGTGAAATTTGGATAGTCTAAGTTTCATAATGGCTCTAAAACTATTTTTATTATAAAGTATTAATAAAAATAAGATGTTTGAATATTCACTTTGAAATCCAAATCCCGATGGAATTGTCAGAATAAATTACCGAAAGAAAATATGGCAAAAGTACAATTTAAGGAAAGTTTAAGGACCAAAGTGAAATTTACCAAATGTGACTTACTATATAAGCCACACTTAGAATTTTTTTATTCTTCATTTCTCCTTCCTTGTCTGCAATTGCTCCCACCCATTTCCATTGATTTTTCTTTAATTTTGCTAAGGAAAATCCATAGAAACTTGAAATAAACATCATATAATCCATCCTCCATCCATTTGCAACCATAGAAAATAAGAAAATTTCAAGAACAAAGCACTAAGGGATTTTGGCCAAAGCAACTTTTTGAGCTAAATTATTGCTTTGTTTGTTTTTATGGTTAATTTAGGGTTATTAGATGTTAGTAAGATTGGGTAATGTGTTTAATTGCATCAATTGATGCATATAGCATTTTTGCCCAATTTTCAAACCCTAAACCTAAGTTGTATGATATGATTTTGTGAAATTGGATTAGTATGTATAAATTAAGTGTAGAATAAGTTAATTGGAAGTTAATTGATGAGTAATTGATGGTTGAATTGTTGTAGAAAATTCAATTGGATGAAATTGTATATTTTACCTATTTCGAGGAATTTGAAGAAATTGGTGGCAACCCAATTTTGCTAGGTGATTTGAAGTGTTCGGTGAGTCTTTTATGCATCATATGTTATGCCTAAAGTATTAAAATGTCAATTGAAATCCATATGCAAAAACACCATTTTGGCCGAACCACATTAGGGTAAAATTGCCTAGGTTTTGCTTCATTTTTGCCTTGTGTTCCTATGCCAAATTGATCCATTTGATGATGTTTATTGATATGTATATAGTGCCTATGGAATTGCTTACAATGTGTGTGTTTGTTGATATTTGGGGTAATGTCAATGTTGCACCAAACCCTTGCCAAAATACCATTTCATTGTTGCACACAATGTGTTCGATAAAATGCCTAACTCAAAAATCCATAGGCAAACCATTTGAATGCCATCGTCGCCAGCGACAATGGCATGCCAATTGCATCAACTTTTTTGCTGTAAATGACCAACTTATATTTGATCCCATTGTTGGTTGCTAGACCTTTGGTCATTGTATAATTGATTGTTATTGATATCTTATTGATTCTATTGCTCATTGAATTGATTGATGATGAGTTATTGATACTTCGCGATGCCATTATTGTAAAATGGTATCTATTGATATGTTTATTGATTCTATTGATTCCGATATGATTTGACAGAGCTGTCGCCCCGACAGGGTAATGAGTACATACTGTCAGCATTGTGCACAATGTATTGTTATTATGCCCTAACTAGGAAGGGATATTAGTCCTAGTCATAAAACCTGATCCGTCTTATGTTTATTAATATGAGATTGATTTGTGCTTGACACATTTCTATGCGTATGGCTCTATATCTGTCATTATCTATCTTATCCATGTGATATATCTTCCTTGATATGAGTATTGACTTTACAATCATATTCTGTACTTGATTTTGTATCCAGAGATTTTGAGCAAATTGATTTATTAATCTCATTTGCCTATTGTTTATTAATATTTCATTACCTATTTTATTGGTCAATGCATATTAGATTCACTGAGTATCATATATACTCACCCTCTTACAGTTTTTCTCTCCAGGTACTGAGTAGGAGGCAGATATCCCAACTTTTTGACTCTCTGTGGATTCTACAGTTTTTATATCAGTGTAATTATTTAACACTGTATTATTTTGTATGTTCATATCCTAGTTGCTCCATGGATTATGAACGGTATAGTTAGTGTATGAACATGTATGTATGGGTATATTGGAGATTAATTAATGATATGACTTTGGTAATTACAGAAAGTTACAGAATGAATGACAGAGTAACAAAATGAATAGTGCTTATGTGAGCGTATAATTAAAGTCTAATATGTAATTGATGGTAGATGATTCGGCTGCAATATTGTTATAGTATGAGATTGTATAAATGTGATGATGAGTTCTACGGGTATCGGTCGCCTCTGGTATCTCCTGCACTCTAAGATCATCACAATCCGAAAATGGGTCGTGACAGAGGTGGTATCAGAGCTCTGGGTTATAGACATTAGAGCATAGGTTACAGATATCAGAGCTTTGGGTTATAGATATCAGAGCATAGGTTACGGATGAAGGAAAATGAAAAAAAAAATGAAGGAAAATGAGAAAGAAAATTAAGAAAAAAAAAAGGAGGTTGGGGATGAGGACATTTTGGATATATAATTTATTTTTTAATTTTTTAACATAAAAACTGAAAAAAATGAAGGAGGGACCAATTGTTTTGACAGAACTAAAACACAGGGACTCAATAACTATTTTTTAAAATACATAAACTGTTTCATAAATTTCGTGAAATCTCAAAAACTACATATAACTTAAAATAAAAATAACCAACATTATGCATATCTTAAAGTAAATATATGTATACGTTTTAATAGAAAAAGCTTATAAGCTCAAAGTTTTGATATGATATTAGAGTCATAAAATATAACATTAATATATAGAATATATTAAGCCATCAGGCCTTTGGAATTTGAGCGTGTGCATTATAAAATTACGTCCACATATTTAAAATAAATAAATAATTATTTAATTTATTTCACTAAGGTTAATTAAATTTAAAATAAAACTTAAATTCTATAAGTTTATCCTACAAGAAACAAGTTTTCTAACCTAAACTCCTAATAATAAAGTAGAAACTTTTATATACAAAAGTATTTCTCCCAACTGAAGTAATAAGTTTTATGAAGGAGATTCATAGCTTTCTAAAAAAAAAAGAAGAAAAAAATATCATTTTGTGATCTAAACAATGAGAATGTGAGTCTTTTATAGAGATACTCTTGAAGCCTTCTCCATCTCCTGACGTTTTCATTCTCAGTTTCTTGATATAAAGACCGCTCATTTACTATATCCATATATTGTAGATCAAAATTCGATCCAATTACTTTCATTATAAGATGATTCTATTACCCTATATTATTGTGTAAATTTTTTATTTCTAATATTAATATTAGAACTAATATGTTTTACTCTCATCTATTTATGGTAGACTATGCATAATGATAATTATTTATTTTATGTAAATAAGAAATTACATAATTTTTTTTTTATTTTACATATAGGAATTAGATTCTTTCATGAAGATATGATGAAAATTTAATTTTCTATGTAAGGTTTGTTCTTCACACAAAATAATTAATTTTGATTTTTTTTATTTTGAAAATTTTAGTTTTTTTTTTTTTTTTTTTTTTTTTTTTAACTATGATTAGTTTGTATTTTTTAGTACATTTTGGCCCCAAAAAAATACTTTTATTTTTGTGTTTTTATTGCATAGACTTATAGTACTACATTCAAGCTTCAAATGGAATAAAAAATCATGCAAAACATATTTAAAACAAGTGAGATATGGACTCACAAAGTTGTGGTTTAAATATATTTTGAACACCGAACCTAGAAAAATTATAAGTTTGGAATATAATAAATTTATTTTTCTCACTCTCTTGTGTGGAGGGTATGGTTTATCCCTTCATTATTTGGCCAAACCAAGTTGACAGACATAGAGACCAAGTTGTTAGGAGTCAAAATATGTCATTCGTGATGGAAAGAAACTGCTAGAAGACGGCTAGTGTAAGTCATGCGCCGCCTGGGAGAGTAGTGGCCTTCACAGGCCCACCCAAATCTAGTTGCAAAGAAGTAGCACGTGGATGCGTGTCAGAGCTCTATTTTCAGTAGCTTCGTTATGTGTGTGACCAATAAGTTGTTATGTTGGTTGGTAATTTTTCTAGAGTTTTTTTTATTTTTTATTTTTAATTATTTTTAGTTTTCATTCTAATGAAAAAATTTAATTTTTAAAGATAAATTATTATTTAGTCTCTAAGGTTTGACTTAATTAACATATGTATCTTTGTTATTTGAGAAAATAACTAGCTAGTGTCAAAAGTTTGATTTTGTCATAATATTACTCTTTCCATCCAATTTTCAATGTAGCTAGAATGAATTTTTTTATTATATTATAATATACAATAATATAATTTGATATCTAAATTACCCTTTAAGTGATATGTAAAAGCAAAGTTGCCCTAAATCTTTTTTCCTCTCCTATTTTACTATGTTTTTTTTCCTCATTTCCATCTTGCCCTAATTTCTACAGTAAAAAAGAGATGGTTCAGTTGTAATTAACAATCACAATCTGTATCTTTAGAAGAAATTAAGTAATTGTTCTCGTTTGTCTTTGATTTTTTTTTTTTGATTTTGTAGTTTGAATTTTAATTGGGTGAAACTTATATTGGGAAAAATATTGTTATGGTGGAAATTAAAGGACTGAAGTTTCTTTGTAGGTGTGAATTATGTTGTGCTTTAGTGGGAATTCCAATGTATGAAAAGAGAGATACTTGAATAAAATTTGTAAGTATGGGAAACGAGCTGAGATTAGAATTTTTGGGTCAAATACAAATAAGAATAAGTTGTATTATTATTATCAAGACAATGTCTGCTGTGTTTCTTGGGTGGGTAAGACTGTTGATATGTTTAGATCATATTTAACTATTCAAACTTGTGAGTTTGATCCTTTGTTTCAAGCTATTCCAACAATTTTACATGACTTTAAAGATGAAGTTCTAAGTTTTAAGGATGATTGCAAAAAGATTTTTAGAAAATTGAAGGCTTGAATAATGTGATTGGCCATATGATGTCACATCCCAACACCACCGGTGCGACGGTCTTAGGACAAGGGTAGGCATAAGGCCACCATAAACCTGTAGAATCCTTAACTAAACCTGTCTCATACATAACAACATATACTTATCCAATGCAAAACATCATATCTCATAAATCATCATTATATATCATGATATCTCCACTTGTTCCCTACCGATCAAAAGATAGTTCAAACATCAATATGGAACAAATGAGAGTCTACAAATGCCATCAATGGCAACAAAATCAAAACCATTCCATATCTATCTACGGACCTCTAAGAGAATACTTCTTAATAGACATGATTATATATATATACATAACAAAAATAATATCCAAAATAATTACATCCAAGCTTCTTGTGAGGAAGAAGTCAAGAAGCTCTATCCTCTGGATTAGCTGTCTCTCGAGCTTCACTAGCACCTGAAACCACAGAAGAGGAGTGAGCCTTCAACTCAATAAGATATGAACAACATTAACGCTTTTGTAATATCCTATAAGTTTCTAACTCACATGCATGATTTAGTTCTCAGTTTGTGGTTCATAAGTCTTGAAATAATGGAAAATAATTTTAGAGACACAGTTAAAAAGCGAACTAGTTATTTTTTCGGAAAGCGGCGGTGTCGGGAACAGTGCTGAGAAATTAGTAGTCCGGTCAACAGAAGAATTTCTGAAGTTGACCTGGGGATAAAAGATCACTATAATGCATGTGTAATTTGGGTAAAAAGGAAGAAGTGAAAATCATTTAGGAACACTGAAAAAGTAACCAATGGCAAAATCATAAATAAATGGAAGTCTAAGGTGAATAGTGAAAATGGGTCCGTCGGAGTTACAGAATGACTCTGAAATCATTTTTATAAATAAGTATAAATTAAAATAAGCTTATTGACTCCTCACTTTGAAATCCAATTCCTAACATAACTGATAGAATAAATTACAAAATAATTTGGACCAAAGTGTGATATATAAAAGTTGGAGGAGTTAGTTGTAATTTGCCAAATTGATTTTTCTATTTATTTGACACTTAGAGCATTTTCATCAACTTCTTCTTGTTCTTCATAGCCTAACCTCCCTCCCTCCATTCTTTCTCCATTTTCTTCTTCATTTCTTACAAATTTCTTTAAGTAAATTGATGGAAAAGTTGAGTATTCACTTAGTTTTTGCCATCTCCATCATCAATTTGTAGGATAAAGCAAAGGAAACTAAGGATTTGGTGGCTTCTTCATTTCGGGTTCATCACCATATTGAGGTAAGAAGTTGTTTTGTTTGTTTTAATGGTTTATTTGGATGATTCTAAGATTGAATTAGATGGATGTGAAATTTAATGCAGTTTTTCTTTAAGAGATTAATGGGATATTGTTAGGAATTAAGAATAGATATTCTAAGATAAGTAATTAATGGAAATCATGTGGAATATTATTGATTGGAGAAACCCTAATTTTTTTATATATTTGAAAAATTTCTTAGGAGGAGAAATTCAGAATTTATTGAGGAATTAATTGGCAGAATTGCTAAGGAGGAATTTAAGGAAATTTGTGCAAGAGGTAAGTATGAATATTTACCTAATTCTTATCTCTTTGAAATAATAAGATTAAGCATCTTTGATTTGTTCATTCACCCATGTTTATATATTTTTCTATATGCCGAAAATGGCGTGATCAATATTTTTAGATCAAGGCTATGTATTCTTGCTTGTGAACCTGGTTTGGATAATGATATATGATGATGGTCTTGCGACCAATATGCTTTCCATGAGATTGAAACCCATGACCCATGGATAGAACGCTCTTCCCAATGAGACTAAATTCATTGGTCCATTGTGCACTTTGATAACTCAGCTAGTAGAGTTTTGTACCAGTGTTCCACCTAGAGGGGACTAGGAGCTCTAGGCACATGCCTGGCCAAGCATGTGTGCACATTGAGGTAGCAAGGCTACCGATACGTATGTATGATATGTGATCAGTTCTTCGAGATGATATTTGATAATGCCATTCCTTATGGGCATTCTATGTTCTAAAGATGAACCCATGATTTGAAATTGACATGATTTGATATAGCC
>CANXYC010319164.1:0-14473 GCA_948193065.1 Aleurites moluccanus | reverse complement strand
TTAAAACTAAACTCTACTTCCTAGTAATTAAATTCAACTAAAACTTACATTAACTAGCTATAATGAGTTAAAAAGAATTAAAATAAGTATAAATTATTTAATATTATCCCTAATTAAATAGATAAAATATCAACCTAACAGTGATCAATAATGATTCTATCATTTTACGATATGATATGCTATGAATTTTTAATACCAATGTGAAACCGAATCCATATGTTAAATGACTTCAACTTTATGAATCTCTAATTGATTAATGAATCCATTATTGTTGTATATTTTATGCCATCATTATCTTCCTTGTGAGCAACGCCCTCTCCTAACCTTACAAGTAAGATAATATATGTATTACTCACTCAGTATTATTATACTTACCTCGTAATTATTTATTATTTTTCAGGAACAAGATTGTAGTGGTGACTGTTGTTCAAGTCATCCATTTCTCCGGTTTGGGACATCAAGAACTCCAATATAATTTTTTTTTGAGGAATCATATTTATATACTCTTAGAACTCCATGGTACTGTTGGGTTGGTAATTGTGTGAATATATGAATGTTTTGTTTTATGAAAAATACAACTGAAATGAAATGCGAATAATGTGAATAAGTTAATGAAGTAAAAATTATAGAAGTGTTATGAATGTTTTAATGAATTGTTAAGTTGAGTTTATAAGGAATGGTGAAAAATTAGGAGTGTAATTTCTATACAGGTTGTGCAATGTGATGAATATATCATGGGATTAGATTAAAATTACAAGGAAAATCTTGGCAAAATTTCTGTAAAAGTAATAATTTTCAAGTATAATTTGAATATTAAAGAATGATTTTAAATTTGAATGATTGATGATTGGCCTGTTAATTAGTTCTACGGGTATCTAATGACATTAGGTTTACCCGTACCTTAAGACCGTCGTGTTCCAAAAATAGGACGTGACATAAAAGTTTTCACTTTTCTATCTACTCCTCTCTTTTTCTTATAAATCCACTTACATCCAATGAGTTTGACTTCTTCGGATGGTTCTACAAAATCTTAGACTTGGTTAGAATACATAGACACCATTTCTAATTTCATAGCAATAAGCCATGTATCAACATCTTTATCCTGTAGTGCTTCGTCATAACTGATTGATTCGATATTCATCTCTTCAGGATTTTGTCATGTGTATATTAAACAGGTGGTCATATTACTCTCTCACTACGATGAAGTGCTACTAGTGAAGGCACACTTTTATTTTGTTGTGGTTTTGAAACTGGCAAATCTATGACTGGTGCGACTACATCATGTATTTATTTTAATTAAGTTTAGGCATATTTTTTTTTTATAAATATGGATTATTTAAAAATTATTAACTAGTTTTTGAATAATATAAAATATATTTTCATTTTATATTCTCTAGTTTTATGTTTGAAATTAATTATTTTAAAAATGTAATCGTATGTAAATTATTATTTATATTAAATTGATTCAAATTGATTATGAATTGAATTTTTTTTATAAAGATCAAATTGAATATAATATAAGTTGGATTAGGATTCTCCAACCGACTAAGAGAAGTTTTCATAATCTTGACTCAATTTTTAATAACTTCATACATTAAAATGAAGAAAAATTATTAATGAGTCTTTAATTTTAAGAAATTGAAATCGTTTTTAAGAATATAAAATTTTGAATTTTGAATTTTAATTTAAATTAAATTAAAAATAATAAAAAGAAGAAGAAGAAAGATCCACACATTGATATTTCACTAACCTAAGAATTTATGAGGTATTTATATATATATAATATAATATAATATTAATTATGACTATTGAATTATTAAGATTTGAACATAACACCTAAAAAAAAAGGTTATACAGCTAAAATTTTATTTTATTTTTTCCTTTAATAACTATTATAAAATAAAATGCAAATCAATTATCTCACACTTAGTATAAAACTATAAAGCACAGTTGATCAATCATCACACTCATATACATTTACATATATTTTGAAGAATTCCAAACGCTTTGTATCATCTTACTACACCCATATATTGAAACTAAAACTTAATATATATAATTTTATAATAAAATTATATATTTATATAACCAATAATTTAATCTTTAGCTATAATTAACTTATTACTTAAAGGATTAACTTGATTGATAAAAAAAACTGGTTTTTCTCTTTACTGATCAAATTTTAATTTTTAGAGGTTCAAAACTAATAATTAAAAGACAATTTTTTTTAATGCACTAAGTCTAATATAAAGGGTACGCTCATAAACTAATTTGAAAAAAAAAAATTAATCTCGATTCTGAATTCATATATGAAAATATCTTTAACTATAGATTTAACAAGAAAAATAAATCGTGAGTCAAATAATTAAATAAATTAACTTAAAATAGTAACACAATAAAAAGTAATATAAAGATTAGAATATGAAATCTATTAATTTCCAAAACTTATCTTGAATAATTTTATCTTAAGATATCATTTTCCATGCAATTCACGTATTGTTAAACAAATTTTATTTTCTCTAATGATTAATAACTCATGAGTTAACGTTGTTGGCTGTTATGCCCGTATGATTATAATAATTCAATATTTAATTGGTTAATTGATTTGTTAATTGTTACAAGTTGTTAAGAGTTTGTTATAACAAAATGGCTGACTTGGCAATGCCAGAAAGCTTATTAATATAGATCATAAGCATGTATTGGATGGATTGAAGATTAATAACATAATTCTCCTATTCCTTTCTACTATTCTTTCCTTTTCTAATCCCTTTCTTCTAATTCTCATCACCTTCCTCTCTTCTTAAGATTGGCTATGGTGCAAGGCCATAACATTGTGGTATCAAAGCAGCAACAAGCTCCTGAGGTTGCAAATGTAGCTTGGGGAAAGTCCAAAACGAGAAGTAACAACACAGATAGAATTCAAGTGCTAGAAGAACAAGTGAATGTTCTCGATAAGAAGATTGAAGATCTCAAAGTGGAAGTTCATTCATCTGTGGAGACTAATCAGCAGATAACAACTTCTATAGAGGAATTAAAAAACATACAAATCGAAACACATCACTCTCAAGAGGAATTGAAAGCGAGAGTGTTACAGCAGATGATGCAGCTAATGGAATCGATGCAGTTATTGCAAAAAGGAAAAGCACCAGTAGATGAGGGCCGTAGAGATGCCACATTGGGAGATAAGCAAAATCCACAAATAGTAAGTACATCTTGAACTATTACTCATGAGCAGCTACCAAACATTCATGTTTCTAATTCACCGATGCAAATAGAGCAGTACACTAATGCTACCACATCCACTTTAGGTGTTGGTAGGGGACTGTTACCTGTTCCTAGGCATAGGGATACTGGTGAGAGTAGTTTCCAGCATGTTAGTAGTAGAACTTGGAATGATAGTTGGCTTAAGCTAGATCCACCTCATTTTGATGGTACTAATCCAAGAGGATGGGTTTGAAAATGCCCAAAGTATTTTAGAATTTATAATATCTTTGATGAGCAGAGGGTAGAGTTGGCAACACTTTTCTTTTGATACTAAGTCAGACAATTAGTATCAAGGATGGCAGTGTCAACAGGGAGGAGTAGTTCAGTGGGATTATTTTGCGGAGGAAGTTTGTAAGAGGTTTGGTGAGTTAACACATTCAGAAATAGTAGAGGAGTTTAATAAACTATATCAGACATCTACTGTTACTGCATATCAGGAGAAGTTTGAAGAGTTAAAGTCCTTAATGGTCAAGCATAACCCTGGCCTGTGTAAGACATACTTTATCTCAAGCTTCATCAGTGGACTAAATAAGGAACTGAGTCCAATGGTGAAAATGTTTAAACCAACCTCATTAACTCAAGCCTTCGAACAAGCCAAGCTACAAGAAAAATGCATTGCAGCCATCCTTAAAAAACAAAAATAACAACCAATTTCTACCACTACTACACCTTTTAAACCACATCCTAATTCATACAGATTTCCATATAATTCAAAAAACCAATCAATGAGACCATTTAAGAATCAATTTATTAACCCAAGACCTCTAGAGCCTTCCAAACCATCTATTGTACCACCTCCCGCAAACAAATACCCGCCTAAACAACCTACTGAAATCACTACAATAAGAAGATAGCCAGGGCAGTGTTTCAAGTGTGGTGATAAATATCACCCTGGCCACATATGTAAAAATAAACAATTGTTGGACATTGAAGGAACAAAGGAAATTCAACCAATAGAAGAGGAGGAAAATTTTGAGGTAGAAGATGTAGACCACCAGGAAGGGGAAATCTCTATGCATGCCTTGGATGGTAGCTCTTCCACTAATACTTTAAGGATACAAGGCACAATTAGAAGTCGAACAATGGTGATTTTGGTGGACATAGGAAGTACTCATAGCTTCCTTGATGCAAAATTAGATAAAGAAGAGAAAATAAAGATAGCTAAGACTTTTACCTTGTCCATTACTGTAGCTAATGGGCATAAGATGTCCAACAAGCATAAATGTCCAGATTTTCAATGAGAGATATAGGGATACCAATTCCATTTTAAAATATGTTTGTTGGAACTTGGTGGCTATGATGTGGTGTTAGGAGTCGACTGGATGAAGCAATTTAGCCCATTTGATTTTAATACTCCATCACTATCCTTTACAAAAGAGGGGGAGCAAATTACCCTAAGAGGAATAGTGGAGCACAGTATTTTGAAGTTAATGACTGGTAAGAAATTTACAGGTTGGATTAAGGACAAGTGGTCCTATCTGTCAGGCCATCTTTTCACTATAGACCTCAACCCTATTGTTACCTCCACTTTACCCGTACCTGACCCTCAACAGTAAGCCTTAGCCCATTTACTTACTTTTTATGACTTCATCTTTAAAGAACCAACCCAATTACCACCTTTAAGATTACAAGTCCACATTATACCTTTAAAACCTAACTCCAAACTAGTACACATCCGACCTTATCGTTATAACCATTTCCAGAAAAATGAGATTGAGCAACAAGTTTCACAAATGCCCAAAACAATTATAATTCAGCCTAGTCGTTCTTCTTTTGCTTCATCAGTCCTTCTTGTTAAGAAGAAAGATGGTATCTAACGCTTTTGGTATTGATTATAAAGCTTTGAATAATCTCACAGTCAAGGACAAGTTTCCCATTCCCATTGTAAAAGATCTTTTGGATGAGCTAAATAAAGCCCGATTTTTCTCTAAGATCGATTTAAGATCTGGCTATCATCAGATCCAAATGGCTCCACAAGATGTGTATAAGATGACATTCAAGACCCACCATGGCCACTTTGAATTCAAAGTGATGCCTTTTGGTCTTACTAATGCACCAGCTACATTCCAATGTCTTATGAATGTTGTGTTTGGGCCCTATCTTTGGAAGTTTATTTTAGTCTTCATTGACGATATTTTAGTGTACAGTTCTGTTTGGGAGGATCATCTTCGGCATTTGGAGTTGGTGTTTCAATTGTTAGCTGAGAATACATTGTATGTCAAACTTAGTAAGTGCTCGTTTGCTCATTCTCAAGTGGAATATCTCGGGCATATTATCACTCAAGCTAGAGTTAGCACAGATCCAGCTAAAGTGTAGGCTATGATCAATTAGCCTACGCCAGCAACAGTCACAACACTAAGATCATTTTTTGGGTCTCACCGGGTATTACAGGAAGCTCATTCAAGGATATGGTGTATTAGTAAATCTTTAACTAAAATGTTGTGGAAGGAAGCATTTCGTTGGACTAAAGAAGCCATTGCTGCATTTCATACACTAAAGGAGTTGATGGCAGCTGCACCAGTGTTGGTTATGCCAGATTTTAATCAATCTTTTGTCCTAGAAACGAATGCTTCTACTAAGGGGATTGGTGCAGTTTTAATGCAGCAAGGCAGGCCCATTGCTTTTATTAGTAAAGGTTTGAGCATTCGAAATCAAAGTCTTTCAGTTTATGAGAATGAACTATTAGCTATTATCTTTGCCGTCACCAAATGGCGCCATTACCTCGAACATACCCATTTTGTAATTAAAACCGATCATTAAAGCATCAAATATTTGCTCAAGCAGAGACTCACAACTTATATGCATCAAAAAGGGATAGTGAAGTTGCTTGGACTAGACTACAACATTCAGTATAAAAAAGGTCGTGACAACAAAGTTACAGATGCCCTTTTGAGAAATGTGACACTGGATGAGATCTTTTATTGGCAACCACTTCTGTTACATCTCTTACTATTCCTATATGGCTCAAGGAGGTAATGCATAGTTATGAGAAAGATGAGGTTCCCCAACATCTCATTCAGTCTTTGCTTATTGATTTAGAGGCTAAGCCTCATTTTTCTTATCACCAAGGACTCCTGAAGTATAAGACTAAGCTTTATATTGGTAGTAATCAGCAGCTCCAACAGAAGCTTATTGTTGTAGCCCATAACTCAACTGTAGGGGGGCACTAAGGTATTAAGGGTACATATGAACGTCTGAGACAATACTTTCACTGGTGGCTTGGAATGAAACAATAAGTGGAAGTTTAGATTAAATCATGTGATATCTGTCAGAAGTGCAAAGGGCAGTCAGTTCCATATCTCGGATTATTGCAGCCGTTGCCTATACCGGAGCAGGCCTAGACCAATGTTTCAATGGATTTCATTGAGAAGCTTCCGAAGTCAAATTGCAGAGATACAATTCTTGTTGTAGTGGATAGGCTAACCAAGTATGCTCATTTTTTGGGTTTAGATCATCCTTTTACTGCCATTTCTGTAGCTCATTTGTTTATGGACCACATTTGCATACTTCATGGTCTCCCTCAAGTTATTATATCTGATCGAGATAGAATTTTTACCAGTCTTTTATAGAAAGCATTATTCAAGAGAATGGGTGTGATATTAAGCCAGAGCACTGCCTACCATCCACAAACAGATGGCCAGATGGAATGAGTCAACAAATGTTTAGAATCATATTTGAGGTGCATGTGTTTTCAGAAGCCCAACACTTGGTTTAAATGGTTGGCTTTAGCAGAATGGTGGTATAATATAACATTCCATAATAGTTTGTTCTTGACACCATTTCAGGCTCTTTATGGGTATGCTCCTCCCTATTTTCATACGGTAATCGACCATGTTTCTCCTGTGGAATCAATGACACAACTTATACAGGAACGTGAGCATCTTACCCAGTGATGGATCTCTCTAATTGGGTTGGACTTTAAGAGCTATTCTTGAACATGTAAGAAAAAGAGAACAGGTATAAAAGAATAATTATGATATCTAAGTTAGATATGCTTTTTGAGAGTATTAAATAAGTTTTTGAGTTTGAATTGAAGTAGATTGTATGGTTAGAAGATGATCATAAATGTTAAATATCTCTCCTATTTATATCTGACTGATAAAATATTAATCAGACAGGTGAAAATAAATATTATTAATTTATTGGGTATTTCACAGATGCAGCCGACTTAATAAGGGCTGACTCTACCTCTTACATGAATTTAGGCTAGATTTATGCATGGTTCTAATAGTGCAACCTATTTGCAGCTTGGGACTCTAGGCAATTCCTTCCTTGCCCATAATAATAAGGAGGCTTGCTTATGTACATAGATTATACAGTTTAGAACCCATTTCAAGTCAAAGCCATTAAATTAAGAGAGAGAGAAATGACTCTCTTAGAAGGCTTGTGGCCTGCTGACTCCGAGGGCCAAGGAATCTTAACGAGAATAAATTTTTTTGACCCTCTTTATATCCTAACTAAACTAGTGAGAAGACTTCCCTCATTTTAATCTTGAAGTCTTTAAAGGTTGTCCTTCATTAATTGAGTCTAATTATCCATCTTCAAATTAAACCTCTAATATCATGAACTTTTATACTTAAATAGTAACTCAATGTTATTATTGATATCATTATTCCTCATCATAATATATTATACTTAATGGACATTATTTTTACTATTTATTGAGTGTTGAAAATTTATGTAACTAATTAATTAATGGGTAAAATATTATTTAGTACTTAAAGTTTAATGAAATTAATATTTAGATCCCTGTATTTTTAAAAAATAATCGTTGAGTCTCTCACGTTTGATTCCGTCACAATAATTGATCTTTCTGTTTATTTGGTCGTTAACTATATTTAAAAAGACAAAAATACCTCTCATTTTTCATAAAATTTTCTTTTTCATACCACTCCATTAAAACCTATCTCAAACTTTCTTTATTTTTCTTCACAATCAAATCCTCCATTCTCCACACAATTTCACTAATCACAATACCCATATATAAATTTTACTTCCTTTAAATTTAATAAACCCAAAATTTACACAATTACTTAACCACAAAAAAGAAAAAGAAAAAGAAAAAAAAAAAAAATATCACATGACAAAGAAAAAATATGAATATGGGCTTTTTACAAAGGAACATGGGAAGAAAATGAAAAAAAGAAAATGAAAATGAAGGAAAATAGAAAGAAAGTGAAGAAAAAAAATATAAAATTGAAGACGAGGGTATTTTAAAAAAATAATATATTATATATATATTTTTTTAATAGAAAATTTGAAAAAAATCGATAGAAAAATTAATTATTATGATAGAATTAAATATGAGAGACTCAATAATTATTTTTTATAAATATAAATATCTAAATATTAATTTTATTAAATTTTGAAAATTAAATAATATTTTATCTTTAATTGATTAATACCATATGGATCATTTGCTGCACTGGCAGCATGCATTTTTGTTGACTTATAAATTGAATGCTGTCCACGTCAGTTTGGAGCATTCCCTGGTCGGCTACCAAAAGCTTCTTTCAGCTCCCAGACCCTACCAACCCATAAATTATAAATTTTAATTGCTCTCTTATATTAAAGTTAGTTTTTAAATTTAAAATTCATTTTAAATTAACAGATTCAATCGTAACTTAAAATTCCTCTCCAAATTTTTGTTTTTTATTTTACTAATGGTAAACGGTAATTTTTAAACAATACCATTTCTCCTCATAGTTCAAAGTTAACAAATTAGATAATAATATATAAAAATATTTATTTATATTGGGTATATATATTTATTTAATAAGATAATAATACATAAAATATTTATTTATATTAAATATATATATTTTATTAATCATAACTTAAAAATATTTATTTATACTGAGTATATATATTCATTTAATAAGATAATAATATATAAAATAAAAAATATATATTAATATTTTTTTACTAATAAAAAAATTAAAAAAAATTATGTTAATTAAAATATCTCATTACGTATTGATTGAGCGTATGAGATAAATTTTTACACTCAATATATGTAAAAATTTTAAAAAGTAAAAAAAATATATATATATATAATAAATTTTAATTATAAATTATCATGATAAAAAATTATAAATAAAATTTTTTAATTCTAAATATGATTTTAATATCATATAATGGTTAGTCTAAAACATATTTAGAACAGGGAGAATGGTGATGGATCATTCTAACTACTGACTTTTACCTAACAATATTTATAGGTTTCAAGATATTTCCACAAACAAACAATCAATCAAATAAATTCAAACCCTTCAAGTAAGTTCTCTTTAAAATTCTAAACTGCAAAAAGAATATTGAATTTTTTTTTATTTGTTAACAAATGATTATCTTAGAATCTTTTAAAAATATATATATATAAAATGTGAAAAATCCAATTAATAATTTAATATATATAAAGATATTTTATACAATATAATGCCAGCCATTTAGCAAACACAATTCAGATTGTTTGACTGAAAGGAATGCATAGCCACCATGGTCGTTGTCATGAGCTATCAGCAACAACAAGACAATCACTACCACCACCTCCCCACCACCATCTACCAAATTTATAAGCCCACTAGCAAAAATATTGCCTTCCACATCTTGTTGCTTCTCATATATTTCTCAAGTTAGACACATGTGTTTGGCTTTGATAGCTTATACTTCCCTTCTTGTTTCCCCCTTCTCCATTTTTTCCCCCACACACATTACTCTTCTTACTTGTTTGCCTTCTTTCTTCTTTTTGTCCTTTTTTTTTTTTCTATATACAAAATTAATATACAAAATGAGATAAATAGACTAAAAGATTAAGATTATATGTTTAAATCTCAATTATAATCATATGAGAAAATTAAAAATTCATTGGTTACATATATTTCTTATCATATATACTCAACTCAACTTAGTTTTAATCTCAAATTTAATTAAAGTCAATTATATGAATTTATTATTTTCATTTCAAACATTTTTAAACGATATCGTTTGATAATTAAAATGCATTTAAATCATATTATACTCATCTCATCCAAGTTAGTTTAGATCTATTTTTTATTTTCTTCTGTCTTCTATTATAATGTTCAATCTTTCTAATTATAATCTTTTTTAATTTCTGTTTCACGTATTCAAATTATTTTAATATTTATTTTATCATCTTATTATCAATCGATATGATTCTTACTCTATCCTAATATTGAGAATAGGAATCTTATATATTCTAATATGATCACACATCTAATATATATATATAATTAATTATAACAGGAAAATCAAAATATATTTATGTAAGACAAATAAAATAAATTAACTATCAAATAAATAATTAATTAGATATCAATAAAATAATAATAAATATAAGATTTTTTAGAGATTCAAATTTAAATATTATATCAGAAAATTATTGTATTAGACTTATATTGATATTAAGTATTACGCAACTCCTTTCGCATGGAAATTCAAACCTATGCTGACTATTGAAACTCCATTCAAATTAAAGAGTGTTTACTGTAATTTTCCCCAATTAAAAGGATTGGGCCAAATTTGAAAATGTTAAACTTCTCAGATTTATGACCAATTATTTATTAATTTTTCTTAATTCTAGTAAAGACACTTCTATTCAATAAATGGACTATGTATATTTTGAATCTTGACTTCATAAAATTATTATAACTAAACACTGATATCATTCTATAAACTCATTAACTCTTACAGTAATATTTCAAGGAAAATGACATGTTCTGAATTTAACATTTAACACACATTTAAAATTGCATTGTCAAATATATATATATATATATATATATATATATTATGATCTAATAATTCAGTGATATAATGTTTATATTATAATGTAAAAAGTTAGTAATTTAAACTCAAATAATCTCATTCCTTTTAAAGAATATATATATATAATTAAAAAGAAAACAATTTTACAAGATTTGTGAATTCTTGAATTTTTTTATATAGTCCTTCTATACAACTGTCTAGTAATGGGTTGTATTGTACTATCTCACAAGTTGTAATTGGATGGTAAAAGTTGGTAAGATGAAAATAAAACCACACAAAATGTTATTTTTGAGCCCAAATATCTTATGGGCTAAAATATAAGCCTAAACAAGCCCATAACTAAGTACAACTACAAATACAAAGAGGCCCTAACTATAGTTGTTTAAAACATTTGTGTCATTTGGGTCTAATTTAAGCCTAATAGACCCAAATACAAATTCCATTAGCTTCCTAAAAGGAATCTCCTCATATTTAAGTTTGCAAAATAAGATGGTGGGATGAGTCTGGTTTTAACAAAAGTATAGCCTATTGTGCTAAATGCATTTTATAATTTGAGTAAGATATGAGCTCCAACCTCCTCTCCTCTCTTTATGAATGTATATATATATATATATAGACTATTTTATCAATACCAAACTTTCACATGTTGAAGAAATTTGGGAGATTATTAGATACACTTGATATATATAAAAATAGTGTGGAGTTCATATTTTATAATTTTAAGTAAAAATTATCTAATCTTATTTTCATATGCAGTTTCTTGAAACGTTTACATTTAACATATTTAAAAGTAATATACTGATTAGGAGTGATTGCGGGTCGTGAATTATTCGATTTGAACCGTATATCCAGATCATTTATAAATGGAGATATAAAATTCTCAAATATAAGATTTATATTTAATTTAAAATAATTTAAATTTTTTGTTTTTTCTCTTATTTTTTTTATATATACAAGGTTCGTTTTTAATTTTAATTAGATATACACAAAAAATAATTATGTTGATTAAATATATATAAAATAATTATTTTAATTAAAAATTCAAAAAGTAATTTTAATAAATGAAAAATAATTTTGTTTATTTTAATTTTAAATTAAATATAAAAATAAATTAAATAATTAATAAAAAATAATATTTTTAATTAAAATTATTAATTTTAATTTTAATTTTAACTAAATAAATTAAAATATTAATTTAATTCTGATTAAATGAAAAGGTAAAAAAAAAAAAAAGAGAAGAAAAAGCAAAAATCTAAGCAATGAAGAATTGGGCCATTTTGATTATTTTACTATATTTTCTTTTTATTATAATTTTTTTTAATTTTTTTAACGAAAAAGATGAAAAATTATAAGGAAGGACCAAAACGTCTAATAAAATTAAAACACAGGGATTAACTAATTAGTTTTTCAAAAAAATAAGGATGTAAGTATTAATTAGATCAAATCTCAAGGACTATAAAATAATTTATCCATTATTTTAATAAAAGGAATATTCTCTCAAAATTTTTAATTATTATATTATTTATTTATTTTAAAAAAAGAAAGAATATTTTTAAGAATATTCGTCAGATTTATAATTTTTTTTTTATTATTTTAAGAATATTCTTCAGATTTATAAATTTTATTATTATTATTATTATTACTACTACGATGGTGACCAGTGGAAGGAAAAGAAATAGGAAGAGAGAGAGAGAGAGAGAGAAATGACCATTGGAGGAGCATCGTCCAGTCACCGATTACTGACACGCGCTGGCTTGGTGTGTAGAGAAGCTGTCGGCGAGCATGGAGAAGCTGAGAGTGGTGGTTTCCAGGTGGAAGAGCATGAGTCGGTCTAAGTTCTGGTAGATCGAACCTTCTCAAGCTGATTTCGGCGAGACTGGTTCCGTTGAACTTCTCCCCTCCTAAACTTTTCAATAGTATCCATTTTGTTTTCATCAGTGATTGGAGTTTGAATCGAAAAATTGAGAAACACGGATTTTGTGAAACTCAAATTTTTATTTTATTGATATTTTAGATATTTTATATGCATATGTAGGTCAAATTCAAATTATGAAATATAATTGATAGTTAAAAGCATAACTATAAAATATAGAGTCAATTTGGATTATTTTAAGTACAATTTATATTTGTAGTGAATTAAGAATATTTTGGTATTTTTACTTGAATTATAATTAATTGGATTTTGAAGAATTTATATGATATATAATTAAATATTGTGGTTATAGTATAATTTAAATAGAGTTAATGATTTATTTATAAAATAAGATATTTATGGATTAAATTGATTAAATTAGTTAAAATGAGGATTAGTGAGCAATTAAGGATTAAGGTTTTTATTCTCTTTTGGTGGTATATAAGTGTTAGTTTTTACACTGATAACCATTAAGAAAAAAAAAAAAAAAAAAGAAAAAAAAACTAATAGTAGATTTAAATTTATGAAATTGTTAAAAGTTTTTTTCAATTTTTTGAAATTTTCTTGGAGATAAGAGGTAATCCAATTTTTCTAATATCTTATAATTGATTTGTATATATATTATTATGATTGTTGAATTGTTAAATATTTTAGTTAGGTTTTAAGAATTTATTTATGGAGCATAATGATGAATAACTAAATAAAAATATATTTCTGTATTTTATTATTATTGGAGTTGATTTCAATTGAAATTTCAATTGATTTAATTAAAGAATACAAATAATTTAGGATATGTAAATTGAGAATGATAAATTAGAGTTCATATAAGTTATACTGAAAATTATGAATTATGTAACTTTTTATTGGAAAAGTATTTTACTGTAAATTTTTGATATGTATGAGAAATATCTGTCTAATTTATGTGTATTAAATTTTAAAATAATCCAAAGGTTGGATCGCCCTTTATAGTATAATTTGTATAGACTATCTGGTAAGGAAATATATTCAGGACAACACGAAAACGTAAATTTTTCAAAGGGACAAATAAAATCATTTTGATTTGAATTTTTTAAGGTTAATTATTTGAGATATTTAGTATATCTTGAAATTTTTGTATAATTTTTAGAGTTATAGAAGATACATTTATAAGTTAAGTTTTTTATATTTCCAGTGTCAAGGCAGCTTGTTGTATAGTCAAATTTGGACTTATATTTGGAGACTTCAATGAACTCCGAATTTGGAGATTTTTTAGAGTTATATTTATGTATATGTTAGATAATTGGTGTTAAAATTTAAATTAAATTGGATAAGTTTATGATATTTTGTAATAGAAAATATATCTGCTGCCATAATGAACTTATTGGAAAGAATTTGCGTTTTAAGTTGCATTTAAGCATGTATTTCATGTAAGTTATTAGTATTATTATAATATCTGCCGATTTTTGTTGTATTTTTATTAATTGTATGTTTGAAGAATTATTTAATTCCAAATATGAATGTATGAGAAATCCA
>CANXYC010319147.1:0-16335 GCA_948193065.1 Aleurites moluccanus | reverse complement strand
TCTTTCCTTTTATATTCTCTTGTTGTTTATGATTATTATTTGTATATATTTATGTTATATTCAATCATGTGTCTAGGCTAGATATTTAGTAGGTAGGAATTGCAATACATAATAGTTTCAATGAATTAAATGAATTAGTTTGCATATTTAAATGAATGATTTGAGTTTGATTGAGTGTTAATTATATTATATATGTCTGATCGCCTTATATAATGTGTTTAATCAAATATTCACAATGACAGTTGGGATATTTGGTGGAAAAGCAATTGAATTCACTTAAAGGTTAGGAAAGTAAATGGAGTTGTTGATATTCAAGGATTCATCAATGCCATCAATAAGTTGATCTAATATGGTCCGAGTAGAAATCTAGATTGTTGTCTTAGACTCTTTGAGGGATTCGATCTAATTCGATCTATTTAGAAATCCACTTTAAGGGGCTAAAGAATTGACAAAGAACTTCATGGTTTTTGTTTATCTCTACAATGACACAAGAGTGCTTATAGACTCTAGATGAAAATACTTTTAATTGACAACGAGAGTTGCTCTTAAGGACTTTATGTCATATTCTCCAATTTTAGCATTCATATTTATTATAATTCTAATTGATTCATTGTTCTATTTTATGTTGTAATTTCCACCTACACTTCTTTGAATAATTATAGATGTTATTTAGTATAGTTTTAATTATATAGTTTAATAATTTTATTGTTCAATTTAGATTTGCAATTTGATCCACTATCATTTAATTATTGGTAAGCCTATTCATCTTAGTATCTATACGATTAATACTTGATTTAAATTGCATTCCCTATGTTCGACCCCTTACTTATCCTATACTTAGCCATATAAGCTAGGGTAGAAGTTAGGGTGTATTCTAACCCACACCAATCATCAATGAACACAGTGACAAACTTGTCTAAGTAAGGCTTAAACACCCAGTTCATCAAATTCATAAATGCAACAGGGGCGTTGGATAACCCAAACGGTAGCACCAAAAACTCATAATGGCCATATCAGGTCTGGAATGCAGTCTTCGATACATCTTGCTTCTGAATTCTCAATTGATGATACCCCGATCTAAGGTCAATTTTAGAGAAGTAACATGCACATTGCAGCTGATCAAATAAGTCATATATCTGAGATAATAGATATTTATTTTTTATGGTCACTTTATTCAACTACCGATAATCAAAATACATCTGAAGTGATCCATCCTTCTTCTTCACAAATAATACTAGTGCTCCCCATGGTGAGCTACTCGGTCGAATAAACCCCTTATCCAACAGTTCTTGCAGTTGTTCTTTCAATTCTTTTAATTCTGAAAAAGCCATTCGGTAAGGGGGTATTTGTAATACCCCAAGAAGCCTACCATAATTGAATGTTAATATAATAATTAATTGGTTTGGAATCATCAAAATAACTAAAGATAATTTTTGAGACACAGTTAGAATGCATATAAAATACTGTCCAGGAAAACGTAGGTGTCAGCAACACTGCCGAGAAAATAACAGTCTGGTCGACAGATGAATTTCTTATTATGAACAGGGGTAAAGAATCATATGATTATATGTGTAATTATGGTGAAAATAAAGAGGTGAAAAATATTTATGAACACTGAAAAAGTAAGTAATGGCAAAATCGTAAATAAGTGAAACTTTAAGGGTATAGTGGGAAATCGACTATATGAGTTTCAGAATGGCTCTGAAACTATTTTTATAATAAAGTATAAATAAAAATAAGTTATTTGAATTCCCACTTTAAAATCTAAATCCCAACAAAATTGTCATAATAAATTACAAAAGAAGTTGGGGTCAAAGTTCAATTTATGAAAAGTTTAAGGATTTAAATGCAATTTGCCATTTTTAACTTTGTATATAAGCATGACTTAGAAAAATTTTGACCATCTTCTTGTTCTTCCAAGCCTAGGCCAAACCACATCTTCCATTCTCCCACAATTTTCAAGCTTGATTTCTTAAGGAAAATCAAAGAAAACCTTAAATCAACCTTTTTTCTTTCATTTCCCAACCTTAATTTGCTTGGAAACTTCAAGAAATTCAAGAATCGTTGGTTAAGGGATTTCGGGTGGAACTTCAATCTAAGGTAAGGAAGTGATTTGTTTAATTTAGTGGTTGATTTATATGCTTTAGATGATGAATAAGATGGGTTTAGTGATTAATTGCATCAATTGATGTATTTGGAGATTTTTCCCCAAATTGAAACCCTAAACTAAGTTGTGTAAATTGAATCTTTGATTTTGTGTTAGTTTAAGTAAATTAAGCTTAGAATATGTTAATTGGAAGTTAATTGATGGATTATTTATGGTTGGTTTGATGTAAAAAATCAAAGTGAGGAAGATTACCTATTTTGCCTACTTTGAGGAATTTGGGGCAAATCAATTTTGCTAGCTTATTTAGAGTGCTAGGTGAGTTTAATATGCATCAAATAACATACCTTATGTGTTAAAATGTTGATTGGAAACCTACCTTGGAACCTCTATTTTGGCCAAACCTATTTGGCATTATTCGTCCTTGAAATTTTGCTTTGTCTTTCACTTGATTTCCATACCATTTTTGATCCATTATGTCAAGACCCATTTCTGGATCACGACGGTCCTAGGATGCGGGAGATGCCAACGGCGACCGACACCCATAGAACCCATTATCACATGCATAATCTATAAACCAAAATATATTATCCATTTCACTTAGTTACCATCCATTCTATTATTCTATAATTCATTCTGTAATTTAGTACGAATGGCTATGATAATCAATACATCATATCATATAATCATCATATAACTCATAATATCATCACATACATATATACATGTTCATTTTCTAGCTAACACATATATACCCCATGGAGCAGCTAGATTATGAACATCAAAATAATATAGAATCAGAATATATACATCAGAACAGCTAGCAGAAATCCTCGGATGATAGACGACAGGATTCTGCAATCTACTCCTCTCCTAAAATGGGTAAACAAAGAAAAGGTGAGTATATAAGATACTTGTTGAATCTATATGCATCATCAAATAAACAGTAGGTAATAATGGAGCAATGGTGCCAATAGGTCAAGATACAATATCCAGAATCAGTAATAGGTTATAGTATAGCCAAAGAACAAAGCATAGGCTCGGTATCATATGGAAAGACAGATAAAGGGATGGACTATATGAAATCATACAATCTCCAGTAGAATCAGTATGGACTATATGCGAACATACAGTCTCCAGTAGCATATCAGTATCAATGAGCATAAGACTGATCAGGTCTTATGGCCAAGACCATAACCCCTCCTAGCTAGGGCACCAATAATACAATGTGCACATCACCGATAGTATTTTCCCACTACCCTGTCGGATCAGTAGCTCTGTCAAGCCACATTAGGATCAATATAAGGAAACAACATATCAATGGATACCATTATTCAACAATGGCATCCTCCATATCAATAAGGTCAATATCAATCAATCATCAATAGGATCTATAGCATTGTAATAGGTGACATACAAATAATGGTAAGTGGTTTGGTAATCAATAAGGACATAAAACAAAAGTTGGCTCAGCAAAGGAAAATGGTAGGCCAATTGGCATGCCAACGTCACTGACAATAATGACATTCAAATGGTAGGCCTATGGAATGCAAACAATAGGCCAAAAATAAAATGAACTAGGCATTTTCACCAACACTTGGTGGGCATACAATGGCAAGCCAATAGGTTAGGTTTAGGTGCAAATTTTGCTTGCCCATTTCAACCAACATCAAACCACATTGTAGGCAACACAATAGGTATCAAATATTCTAGATTAAACAACATTAAAAACATGAAAATGGCTAAGGAATTTCAAAGAAAAATCAAACAAAAAACATAGGATGAATAGTAAGAAATTGTTTGACCAAAGTTCACTTTCCATGTATGGCTTCAAATTTCAATTTCAACATATTATGCATATTATTTGATGCATATAAGACTCACCTAAGCTTCCAAATAGCTTTGAAAAATTCAATTCTACCACAAATCACCAATGGAACCAAATAGGGCAACTTTGCCAAATCTTGTGTTCTACATCAAATTAATCACTAATTAGTTGTCTATTAACCACCAATTGCTATATTCTAACATCAATTAACATTAACTAACACTAATTGTGTCACGACCCGTTTCTGGATCACGACGGTCCTAGGGCATGGGAGATGCCAATGGTGACTGGCACCCGTAGAATCCAGTATCACATGCATAACCTATAAACCATAATATATTATTCATTTTTAGTTAATTATCATCCATTCTATTATTCTATAATTCATTCTGTAATTTCTACATTTGGTTGTAACAATCCATATATCATATCACATAGTTATCATATAACTCATATATCATCAAATATCATATATACATGTTCATTTCCTAGCTAACCCAAGCATACCCCATGGAGCAACTAGATTATGAACATCAAAATATAGAAATACAGAAAATATACACCAATGACTATAGCAGAAATCCTCGGATGATAGACGATGGGATTTTGCACTCTACTCCTTTTCTGAAATGGGTAAATAAGGAATAGGTGAGTATATAAGATACTCAGTGAATCTATATGCATCACAAAGCAAATGAGATAGAACAATGATATATATATATATATATATATATATATATATATATATATATATATATATATATGATAAAGGAACAATGGGACAGTGTCAATAATGTTGGTTTACAGGATCAATATCAGAAATTGATAGAAATATCAATGGACATATCAATTCTTGGAATCATATGGTAAGACAGATATAGGGCCCTGAAACACGTAGACTATATGTAATCACACAGTCAATCACATATCAAGTAGGCATAAGACTGATCAGGTCCTATGGCCAGGACCAAGAACCCTTTCCAACTAGGGCATCAATATCAATGTGCACATTGCCGACAGTATGTATCCACTATCCTGTCGGTGCGGCAGCTCTATCAAACCACATTTAGGTCAATATAAATGGATAACATGTCAATAGACTCCATTATGCAATAATGGTATCAGCACTTTCAATATAATCAATATCTTTCAAATCAAACGGTATTTGAATCAAAGGCATTGCAATATACGATGTACAATCAAGGATAAGGGTTATGGTAAATAACAAAGGTATGGAACAAAAGTTGGTTTGGCAAGGAAAATCGGTGGGCCTATTGGCATGCCAATGTCGCTGGCGATAATGGCATTCAGACAGTATGCCTATGGAATACAAAGCAATAGGCCAAAGGCAAATGAACTAGGCATTTCATCAAACACATGGTGGGCATACAATGGCAAGCCAATAGGTTAGGTTTAGGTGCAAAGTTGACTTGCCCAATTCAATCAATGTCAAGCTACATTGTCAAAAATAGTATAGGTATCAAAGAAACACAAATAAACAACATCAAAATGGTTCAAACGGGCTAGGAAAAATAAGGCAAAAATCAAGCAAACCAAAGGCAATGTGAATAGTGTTATGTATTCGGCCAAAATAGCACTTCCAAGGTAGGTTTCGAATTTCTATTTTAACATATTAGGCATGTTATTTGATACAAAATAGACTCACCTAATGCTTCAAATAGCTTTGGAAACTTGATTTCCACCCAAATTCTCCAATTGAGCTATATACCACATCTTTGTCAATAATTGTGTTCTACATCAAATAAACCATCAATTAATCACCTATTCACATCTAATTAACATATTCTATCATCAATTAACAATATCTAACACTAAATCATTAAACCCTTTCTTACAACTTCAATATAGTTAGACAAATTAGGCATTCCTATCAATTAGCATCAATTGATGCAATCTAACTACAAACCCATCAAATTCATCCTAAATAACATCTAAATAAACCATTAAATCAAACAAAACAACTTCTTACCTCAACTTTGATGATCCACCCGAAATGTTCCCTTCAATGTTCCTTGAATTCCTTTGCTCATTTCTACAAATTGATGATAGAAATGACAAGAACTAAGTGAATAAGTAAGATTTCTATCAATTTTCTAAGAAATTTGGTGAAGAATTGAAGAAGAATGAGAGAGAGGTGGTTCGGCCAACAAGAAAGGAAGAAGAAGAAGTTGCAAATTTTGTCTAAGTGTTGGTTAGTATAGAAAAATCATATGGCAATTTACAACTAACTCCTCAAACTTCCATATATCACATTTTGGTCCAAAATCTTCTGTAATTTATTCTGTCAATTCTGTCAGGATTTAGAATTCAAAGTGGGGAGTTAATAAACTTATTTTAATTTATACTTATTTATAAAAATAGTTCCGGAGTCATTCTGTAACCCCGACCGACCAATTTTCACTATTCACCTTAAACTTTCATTTATTTACAATTTTGCCATTAGTTACTTTTTCAGTGTTCCTAAATGATTTTAACTTCTTTCTATTTACCAAAATTACACATGCATTATGGTGATATTTTACCCCCAGGTCAACTTAAAAAATTCTTCTATTGACCGGACTGTTAATTTCTCGGTAGTGTTCCCGACTCCGTCGCTTTCCGGAAAAGTGACTAATTCGCTTTCTAACCGTGTATCAAAAATTATTTCCTATCATTTCAAGACTTATGAACCACATACTGAGAATTAAAACATGCATATGAGTTAGAAATTTGTAGGGTATTACATTCTACCCCCCTATAAATAAATTCATCCTCGAATTTAAATAAAACATACCTCACTGCTGGAACAGGGATGAATATCTGCTCCTCATCTCCTGCTCACTCTCCCAAGTGCACTCTTCTATGGACTGATTCCTCCAGAGCACTTTAACCATTGGGATCTCCTTATTCCATATCTGTCTGACTTGTCGATCAATGATCTCCACTGGAAGCTCCTCATAAGACAAGTCATCACTGAGATCCACATCCTAAACCTCCAATATGTGCGATGGATCAGACACATACTTCCGTAGTATAGAGATATGAAAAATCGGATGTACGTAGCTCATACAATGTGGAAGAGCCAATCTATAAGCCACATTACCAATCTTCTTAAGAATCTCAAATGGGCCTATAAACCTTGGTGATAACTTTCCCCTCTTTCCAAATCTCATAACACCCCTCATCGGTGAGATCTTAAGGAAGACATGATCACGAACTGTAAAATGTACATCCTTTCTCTTCGGATCAGCAAAACTCTTCTACCTATTGAAGTCAGTCCTCATCCTATCTTTGATCATAGGAACCTTTTTTCCATAGTCTCTCTGACCAACTCTGGCCCCTCTAGCTGCTTCTCTCTTGGCTCCACCCAACACACTGGAGATCTACACTTCCTACCATATAGTGCTTCAAATGGAGCCATACCAATAGAAGAGTGAAAACTGTTGTTGTAGGAGAACTCTATCAATGGCAGATAATAATCCCAGTTATCTTTGAAATCCAGAACACATAATCTCAGCATATCCTCCAAAGTCTAGATTGTCCTCTCCGACTGCCCATTAGTCTGCAGATAAAAAGCAGTACTGAATAGTAATTGGGTACCCATAACCTCTTGAAACTTCTGCCAAAACCATGAAGTGAACTATGTACCCCTGTCTAAAATAATCATCAAAGGAACTCCATGAAGTCGCACAATCTTATCCATATACAACTATGCGTACTGAGCTGCCGTGTAGCTGGTCTTAACTTCCAAAAAACAAGCAGACTTTGTCAGACGGTGTATAATCACCCATATGGAATCATAACCCCTCGAAGTCCTCGGTAGACCTACTATAATATCCATAGTCACTTGCTCCCATTTCCACTCTGGCAACTCTATCTCCTGAAGTAGCCCTGATGGCTTCTGATGCTCGAACTTAACCTGCTGATAGGCTAAGCATTTAGACACAAACTGAGCTACATCTCTCTTCATCCCTGGCCACCAATATACATCTCTCAGATCATGGTATATCTTGGTAATTCTTGGATGTACACTATATGCTGAGTAGTGAGCCTCTCTCATAATTCGATCCCGTAGCCCATCAAAATCTGGTACACATATACGTTTCTCACATCTCAGTATCCCATCCTCTACTGTGAACTCTGTCATCCTCCTATTTTGTACCTCTCCCTTGAGCTTCAGTAGATAAGGATCCCTATCCTGAGCCACTTTAATATCATCAAGTAACAGTAACTTCACCCGAAATTGGGCTATCAGAGCCTGGTTCTGATCCTAGTATCCCAATTCCAACTCTACACCCAAATATGCCAACTCCCTCATCTCTCGGATCAATGGCCTCTTGCCAATCACAATATGAGCTAGACTGCCCATCGATTTCCTGCTCAATGCATTAGCCATTATATTGGCCTTACCCGGGTGGTAAAGAATCTCACAATCATAATTTAGTAGCTCTACCCATCTGCACTGTCAAAGATTCAAATCCTTCTGCTGAAATATATACTGTAGAATCTTATGATCAGTATATATCTCATATTTCAATACATACAAGTAACGTCTCCAAATCTTCAATGCAAAGATCACAGCTGCCATCTCCAAATCATGAGTTGGATAATTTGCTTCTGCTTCTTTAACTGACAAGAAGCATAAGCAATTACCCTATCAATCTGCATCAATACATACCCCAGACCAATCCGTGAAGCATCACAATACACCGTGAATTTCTCTCCCTCTACTAGGAATGCCAACACTGGAGCACTTATGAGGCAATACTTCAAAGTCTGGAAGCTACGATCACACTCATCAGTCCATACATATCTCTCCTGTTTCCTCATCAATCTAGTCAATGGAGCTGCAATCTGAGAGAAATCTTTCACAAACCTCCTGTAATATCCAACCATACCTAGAAAACTGCGAACCTCTGAAATACTGGTAGGCTGAGGCCAATTAGCAACTGCTTCAATCTTTTGAGGATCTACCTTAATCCTATTCTTGCATATTACATGCCCAAGGAAGCACACTTCGGTTAACTAGAACTGGCATTTAGATAACTTAGCATACAATTGATGCTCCCGAAGTGTCTGCAAAACAATCCTCAGATGCTTTATATGCTCCTCCTCACTCCTAGAATAGATAAGTATGTCATCAATTAATACAATGGAAAACTTATCCAAATATGACCTGAACACCCTGTTCACCAAATCCATAAAAGCAGCCAGTGCATTGGTCATCCCGAATGGCAACACCAAGAACTTATAATGCCCATATCGGGTCCTGAAAGCAGTCTTAGGTATATAACCCTTCTTAATCTTCAACTGGTGATACCCAGACCTCAGATCTATCTTTGAAAAATAGCTGGCACCCTGTAGTTGATCAAACAAGTCATCAATCTGTGGCAATGGATACTTATTCTTCACTGTGGCTTTGTTCAGCTGCCTGTAGTCTATACACATCCTCAAAGAGCCATCTTCCTTCCTTACAAACAATACCGATGCACCCCAAGGAGAACTACTCGGTCTGATAAACCCTTTATCCAATAGCTCCTATAATTGCACCTTCAATTCCTTCAGTTCAGCTGGAGCCATTCTGTATGGTGGAATAGATATAGGGTTTGTGCCTACATGCACCTCAATCTCAAACTCAATCTCTCTATCAGGGGGGCAATCCTGGCAACTCCTTAGGAAATACATCAGGAAACTCCTGAACCACCGGTATCTTATCAAGCTGTACAAAAGACCCTTGTACATCTACCACATGTGCCAAATAGGTTGAACAGCCTTTCCAATCATCCTCCTAGCCTGGATAGCAGAAATCAAGTTAACCCGAAACTCCTGAATATCACCCTGATACTTAAACTTTGGTTGCCCCTCAGGCTGAAATCTAACTCTCTTCCGATAACAGTCTATAACTGCTCGGTGCCTCGTAAGCCAATCCATACCCAAAATAACATCTATCTCTAACACAAGCAACTCAATCAACTTAGCACGCAAGATGTTATCATCAATATCAATCACACAGTTAGGATAATAATAATCCATAACAGCACTATCACCCATAGGAGTAGCAATCATCAAAGGCACATCTAACAATTTCCTTTCTTTATTCAATTTAGGTGCAAAGTGTGCTGACACAAAGGAGTGAGTAGCACCTGAATCAAATAAAGCATCTGCAATCTCATTTTGAATCAAGATAGTACCTATGACTACATTATCTGATCTCTGGGCCTCCTCCTGGGTGTTGACTGCAAACACTCTGCCCTGACCCCTACTAGCTGGAGCCTGACTACCATTGGGAGCCTATCCTCCACTACCTCTACCTCTGGCTGTAGCCACTCTACCCAAATTCTGACTCGCCTATACCACTGGCTGTGAGACCGTAACAGATGGTTGCTGCTACTCACCGCATAGAGGACATCTGCTAATGAAGTGACCCTGCTGTCCACACTTCAAACATGCACTTGACTGTCTCCAACACTCCCCTCCATGTCTCCGACCACAAAACCCACAACTAGGAATACTGGTTGTCTGTGCAGCTGGTCTTGAGGAACCCTGTGATTAAGTAGGTGTAGACCATACCACTAGTGGTCCCCTACTCTGAACTCTCCTCCTCTAACTACTAGCTGATGATCTCTGCTCGAATCGAGGCACTAGCTCTTTCTATCTAAGCTGGGAGCTGCTCTCCCCCCTCCTAACCAATGATCCTAGACCCCATTTTCTCTTCTGGTCCCTCTTAGCCCTCTCAGTTTGTATACCCTTGTCAATCACTATAGTCAACGAAGTAAACTCTGTAGCCAATAATGCATTATGTAATGCAGCATGAAGACCCCTCCAAAATCTACTAATTAGATTAGCCTCTATAGGTACAATATGAGTAGCATATCTACTCAACCTGATAAACTCCACTGCACACTCCTTAACAGATCTGTTCCCCTGCTCTAGCTGCTAGAATCTAATTAGGTTATGGGTCTTCACCCCTCTATAATGAACTCGTCAATAAGGCCCTGTCTAAACTCTGCCCATGTAGGTAGATGCTCACCATAAAGCCTAGGCTCCATCCTCCTCAAGAACCAGGTCCATGCCTTACCCTTAAGTAATAGCAACCAACTCCACAGCTCTCAATTAAGAACATGGTAGTCTCCTCACTACCTTCTCTACCTCCTCCAAGAAGTCTATAGGGTTTGTACCTCTATCTCCTCTAAACTCAGGCAAGTTTAGCATCATAAAGCTAAACATTGATACACCACCCTCCTCTATCACTCCTCGGCCTCTTTGTACAGCAGGCTCCATCTGAACCCCCACTGGCTGTATAGGAGCTGGTGCCACTGGAGTTACCTCTAATATTACAAGTGGACGCACTATTGCTGGAGTAGGTGGTGGCGGTACCTGTTGTCGCTCCTGCCTCATCTAAGCCATCTCTCTCCGTAACTCCAATAAACCTCGCATCATCTCCACTCTCTAAGGGTCATCGCCCTCTCAGAATCCTCTGAAGTCTGTCAGGATCGAGATGGACCTTCTGATACAATAATCTCCCTCACCAGTGACTTATTGGAGGCTACCTATGCCTAGTGGTGGTACCTGTTGTCGCTCCCGCCTCATCTCAGCCATCTCTCTCCGTAACTCCAATAAACCCCGCATCATCTCCACTCTTTAGGGGTCATCGCCCTCTCAGAATCCTCTAAAATCCGTCAGGATCGAGATGGACCCTCTGATACAATAATCTCCCTCACTAGTGACTCATTGGAGGCTACCTCTGCCTCCCTGGTGTGTCTATCCCTATCATCGGACATCTCTGAAATCTGTCAGGAAAAACAAAAATAGTCTCAGAAAATGACAGAAACGCAAAATAATAACATATAATAGACGATAATAGCAAAAGACGTCAAAGGAAATCCTATGCTCCATGGTATATTTAATTCTACCCTATTTTGTACTTAGTTACTATTCCTCTGTAATTTGGGTACTATTCATCTGTAACCTAGATTTCACTATCTGTAACCTAGAGCTCTAATACCACCTCTGTCACGACCCATTTTTGGATCGCGACGATCCTAGAGCATAGGAGATGCCCATGGTGACCAACACCCATAGAACCCAGTATCACATGCAGAATCTATAAACCACATTATATTATTCATTTTTAGTTAATTACCATCCATTCCGTTATTCTGTAATTCGTTCTATAATTTCTGCAATTGGTTGTAATAATCCATATATCATATCACATCATCATCATATAACTCATATATCATCAAATATCATATATACATGTTCATTTCCTAGCTAACCCATACATGGGTGGAGCAGCTAGATTATGAACATCAAAATACAGAAATATAGAAAATATATATCAATGACTAGCAAAAATCCTCGGATGATAGACGATGAGATTCTGCATTCTACTCCTCTCCTGAAATGGGTGAGTATATAAGATACTCAGTGAATCTATATGCATTGCAAAGCAAATGAGATAGAACAATGATATATATATATATATATGATAAAGGAACAATGGGACAGTGTCAATAATGTTGGTTTACAGAATCAATATCAGAAATCAATAGAAATATCAATGGTCATATCAAGTCATAGAATCATATGGTAAGATAGATATAGGGCCCTGAAACACATAGACTATGTGTAATCACACAGTCGATCACATATCAAGTAGGCATAAGACTGATCAAGTCCTATGGCCGGGACCAATAACCCTTCCCAACTAGGGCATCAATATCAATGTGCACATTGCCGACAGTATGTACCAATTACCCTGTCGGTGCGACAGCTCTGTCAAACCACATTTAGGTCAATATAAATGGATAACATGTCAATAGACGCCATTATGCAATAATGGTATCAGCACTGTCAATATAATCAATATCTTTCAAATCAAATGATATTTGAATCAAAGGCATTGCAATATACGATGTACACTCAAGGATAAGGGTTATGGTAAACAACAAAGTATGGAACAAAAGTTGGTTCGGCAAGGAAAATCGGCAAGCCAATTGGCATGCCAACGTCACTGGCGACAATGGAATTCAAATGGTGGGCCGATGGAATACAAAGTAATAAGCCAAAGGCAAATGAACTTGGCATTTCATCAAACACATGGTGGGCATACAATGGCAAGCCAATAGGTTAGGTTTAGGTGAAAAGTTGACTTCCCAATTCAAATAATGTCAAGCTACATTGTCAATAATAGTATAGGTAACAAAGAAACACAAATAAACAACATCAAAATGGTTCAAACGAGCTAGGAAAAATAAGGCAAAATCAAGCAAACGAAAGGTAATGTGAATAGTGTTATGTATTCGTCCAAAATAGCACTTCCAAGGTAGGTTTCAAATTTCTATTTTAACACATTAGGCATGTTATTTGATGCAAAATAGACTCACCTAATGCTTCAAATAGCTTTGGAAACTTGATTTCCACCCAAATTCTCCAATTGAGCTATATAGCACACCTTTGTCAACAATTGTGTTCTACATCAAATAAACCATAAATTAATCACCTATTCACATCCAATTAACATATTCTATTATCAATTAACAATATCTAACACTAAATCATCAAACCCTTTCTTACAACTTCAATATAGCTAGACAAATTAGGCATTCCTATCAATTAGCATCAATTGATCCAATCTAACTATAAACCCATCAAATTCAACCTAAATAACATCTAAATAAACCATTAAATCAAACAAAACAACTTCTTACCTCAACTTTGATGATCCACCAGAAATGTTCCGTTCAATGTCCCTTGAATTCCTTTACTCTTTTCTATAAATTGATGATAGAAATGTCAAGAACTAAGTGAATAAGTAAGATTTCTATCAATTTTCTAAGGAATTAGGTGAAGAAATGAAGAAGAATGAGAGAGAGGTGGTTCGGCCAATAAGAAAGGAAGAAGAAGAAGTTGCAAATTTTGTCTAAGTGTTGGTTAATATAGAAAAATCATATCGCAATTTACAACTAACTCCTCAAACTTTCATATATCATATTTTGGTCCAAAATCTTATGTAATTTATTCTGTCAATTCTGTCAGGATTTATGTCATGACCCTACTTAGGAGCCGCAATGGTCCTAGGGTACGGGTGATGCTTGTGCTACTAGTAACACGAAGAACCCAAATAACTGTACTATATGGCATGCAATTCAATAACATGCTCATTATAGCTTGATAATTTCATAAAAATTTGGGCAGCATCTCCTTTGTATAAGGAGTATGCCTAAAAGAAAAACATGCAATAAACACTTCTACTATATACTTCACCATCTATCTCAATTCAATGATCCCTCTGGATCTCCAATATCAACTCAATATAATCATATATGCATATCAAGCAATTTCCATATATATCATATCATATCCATATTATAATTCTTATATGAAACTATAAAGATGCAAGCACAAACATATATGTATGCTACTCATTAATTTACAGTACCATGGAACCTCTATGCTGTATAATTATTTACATATACTTTTGGAACTTGAGTTTTACATGATCAGCTAGTACTATTCCAAGGCAGGAGTAGGGAATGCCAATGAAATGCATGTCTCACTGCAGACCTGAAAATAATAACCACTAAATGGGGTGAGTATAAAAATACTCAGTGAATCCAAATGTATAAAAATGCAGTAAATGATCATGGAACAATGGTTAATCAAATGTGGCTTGTAAAATCAATATAAAATAATAAATAAATAATAAAGCAAGTATATATATACATGTCAATATAGATATCAATAAAAGAATCCATATAATATATCAAGTAAATAGTAATACAAGTATCCGTATATGTATTCATATAAACATCTGTATCAATATTAATATAAGAGTCTCTGTAGACATACAGATACTTATCCATATAGGTATCTAGATTCATATCCATATAATATCCATGTAAATATTCATAAGTAATATTAAATGAAGAAATAACAAATATTCAATGAATGTGTCAATGCACATATGATAGAATAGGTATTAGGTACTGTGAAAAGTATAATTGTACTGATTTAGCACAATTATAATTTTTTGATACAACACTCTTCCGCACTATTGGTGCTCTATCCACCCATTCATAAGAGTGATCGGCTCTTATGGCTAAAGTACGTCATCCCCCTCTAGCTGAGGCCTGTATAAAACCAATGTGCACACGGTCGATGGTTTTACTCGCTATACCATCGAGATAGCTCTGTTATGATATCATATGGGAGTGCCTCCATATACAGTGTAAATAGCATAAACATAGCTCAAATAGATCTTATATAGATGTAGAATGATCATATATACATATATAAAGAAAAATGGAGCAAATTGGGAAAATGTCAAAAATTGGCCCGGTCGGGCCCAGTTGTGCTGCCACAACTGGCTCGTAAATTACGGGTCCGTTTTGGGATTTTTAGGTACTTTCTAGTTAACTATGTTACCAAAAGAATTAGGTGGGCCATGAGGTACCATTTCGAAGCTTAGGTTGAGACTAGATTATAAGGCCAAGTGGTGGCCCAATTGGCTTTCTGGTTTTCATTTTATGGCCTGTCAAAGTTTAGGTCATTTTAGGTCGTTTCGACGAGCTTATTTACAGGCTAATTTACACTTTAGGTACTGTATGACAACAAAGGCTGGGTTATCAGTCCAAATGACTTTTTATATGCTTTATGATGCAAATCATGCATGATTATACAAAAGGACTCACCTTAATCACTGTTTATCCTTTATTTCCTCCAATCCACTATCGATAGCCCTAATCGGCCTGCAGCTCGGCACTCCGAACTGGAGTTTTCGACAGTTCACCTATTTTCACACATAACACTCCGATAAGGTATAAAATCATTACAAAACACATTATATACACAAAAACACATCAAATCACACAAGGCATACACCATATGCCCTATCAACCTTACTTTGCACAAATTTCACACCTTTCACTCCTTTATGCATTAAGTCTATTCTATCATCACCATTAGCCCACATTACACTAATGCATAACATATATATCACTTTATAAACTCAAATACACTTAATTTAGCACTTTACACCAAACATATGCATTATTCAAGATTTCCTTTAAAGTACTCAAATCATTCATTCTTCACACATTTAAGTCTACACATTCCTACCATTTCCAACACTTATTTATATTCAAACTTAACTTTATAATTCACATCAACCTAACACATTAAACTAGTAAAGTCCACATTAACCAACTTGAATGAAATTCATTCTTTTTGTCCCTTTTTCAATGCTATTCCATCAATTATCATACCATTGCATCAAATGTATATCATTTAAGCATTTAAACCTAACAAACATCAAAACACATATTCACCATTCAAGTTCATCATTTCAGCCAAACCTAATATCCTTCCAAATGGATTCTTTTCCAACTTTAAGTCATCA
>CANXYC010319044.1:0-13943 GCA_948193065.1 Aleurites moluccanus | reverse complement strand
AATGCGAGGTGGCATTATGGCGAAGTGGCATGGTGAGTTTGCCGAAGTGGCAAAAAGGCGAAGAGCTTTTGGCGAGAAGCTTAGGCGAAGAACTTTTGGCAAAGAGCTAAGGCGAAGAGGTAGTATGCAAGGAGACATTGTGCGAAGAGAGTATGTGCGAAGCGGCAGTTCGCAAAGAGGAGAAGAAGTGAAGAGGTGAAAAGGTGAAAAAACATTGCCAAGGTGGCATATATGAGGAATAATTGCGAGGAGAGTTGGCGAGGCAGCATACGTGAGGTAGCATATGCGAACTGGATTGTGCGAGGCAGCAATTGCTGGATCAAGATTTGCGGGCTAGCAAGTGCGAGCTGAAAATGCGAAGTGAGATTGGCGAGCTGGCTTAGACGAGGTAGCTTTGGAGAGCTGGTTTGGCGAGGAAGCTTTGCGGAGGCAGGTTAGGCGAGGCGAGCTGGCTACCGTGTTTCTGGGCAGAGGTCTATTTAATCCCCAGCACCCAGTAACGATTTTCACAATTTTTCCCTTCAATCTTTCTTTCGAAAGTTCAGTTTTCTTCTTAGTTTTGTTTCATATTTTATTCTAAGGCATAAAGCTTAGATTAATGCAATAGACTTCTAGATTAGACTATATTTAAGGCAAAATCATCAATTTGAGCAGTATGTTGCAGAAAACTCAGTTTGAAGGAAATAAGGTAAATTTTCTTCCTAAGTTAATTTCTTTGGATTTATTTAAGTTTCTGGGTTAGGATAATTAATTCTGAGTATATAGAATTTATTGCTAAGTGATCTGAAGCAATAAATGGTAATTAATGTGAGAGAAATTTTGGAGGTTGAACTGCTGTGAACAATAACTCCGAAATTTATTGTGGAATTTACTGCAGTTTTCTTTAGAGAAATTAATGAGATTGTTGTAAGAAATTAATAATAGAGATTCTAAGATAATTTATTATTAGGAAATCATGTGGAATATTAGTAATTGAAGAAACCCTAATTTTATATATTTGGAGATTTTCTTAGGAGGAAAAATTCAGAATTTGATTGAGGAATTCGAGTGAGCAGTTGGTAAGAGAATTTAAGGAATTTGTGCAAGAAGTATGAACATTTTCCTATTTCTTGTCTATTTGAAATAATAAGACTAATCACATTTGAATTGTTCATTCTCATATGGTTATGTATTTTGTATATATCGAAAATGGCTTGATCATTATTCTTGGATCAAGTCCATGTATTCTTGCTTGTAAACCCGGTTTGGTTAATGATATATGATGATGGTCTTGCGACCACTATGTTTTCCTGTGAGATTGAAACCTCATGACCCATGGATAGAACACTCTTCCCAATGAGAGTAAATTCATTGGTCCAATGTGCAATTTGGGAACTCAACTGGTAGAATTCTATACCAGTGTTCCACCTAGAGGGGACCAGGAGCTCTAGGCGCATGCCTAACCAAACATGTGTGAACATTGAGGTAGCAAAGCTACCGATACGTATGTTATGATATGTGATCAGTTCTTCCAGATGCTATTTGATAATGCCATTCATTGTGGGCATTCTATGTTCTAAAGATGAACCATGATTTGAATTTGACATAATTCAATATAGCCCAGTTATTATGAGAACCACATTTCTTTCAAGTAAAATCCTATGACTTCTTTTATGCCTTTGTGTATTATTGTTTGTTCATGACCATGATTCGATATTCAGTTCTTATAATATTAATGTTCATATCTTACTGAGTTGAAGGCTCACTCCTCTTCTGTGGTTTCAGGTGATAGTATAGCTCGTGAGGGAGCTAGCAGAGTAGATCAAGCTTCTTGACTTTTTCATTCCAAGAAGCTTCCTATGTAAATCTTTTGATATATAATTATGTATAATCATCGAATGGTATTATGACTCAATGTGTTATAGGAGTACACACTAGAGCTCTGTAGCTAGTCATTGAAGGATGATAATATTTGATGTATGAATTGCTACCTTTTTTGATACTCTTGTTCCTTAGTGTAGTGGGATGCTTCCTTTGATCAGTAAGGAACAAGCAAATATTGTTAAGAAATGATATAGTGAAGAAATGATTTATGCTTGAATGGAATATGATATGATATAGCATGTTATTATGTTTAATATGATGTATGTGAGATTCAAGGTATGAGAGTTCTACAAGTTTATGGTGGCCTTAAGTCTACCCTTGCCCTAGGACTGGAGTTGGGGTGTGACATTGCCGGCTCGCAAAATGCCACCTCACATTTTGTTGACTCGCCTTAACCAGATCCTACTGATTTAAAACTCTTTCTCGGCAACTTTTACTTAACCAACTCGCAATTGAGCTACAAATGTCTAAACTTCCTGATTCTTTTTGGCACTTAAAATAAACATATAAAGGCTCAACATATTCAAAATTTAAATCACAGAGACAACCACACAGACCTTGGTGACTCTCTAAATGTCACCCAAATTTACTACCCATAATCCATCCAAACAGGTCTGATAAAATCCACTCTCCACTGAGATATACTTATCTAAAATTCTTGAAATCTTACAGCCAACATCACAACACACAAAGAAACATTTCTTATGTTTACACCTTTGGCTCAAACTGCCTCAGTCATTCCCAGAAATTTCAAATAAACACAGATTTCTTGCAGACATATTAAACTAGACCAGTTTTGCTCAAAGGGACATAACTCATTACACACATAAAATTCTGCCAAGCCATTTTACAGAATTATAAATGAGACATAGATTCACAATTTTTATGTTTTATAGTTTATCAAATTATTTCTTTAAAATCCTGCAATTATCCTCATAAAACTCTGCAATCCAGAAATTCTGAATTTCTCAAACATTCATATCCTTAATTAATTTAAATTCATCAAATACAAAATAAAATACAACAAAATGGCAGATACTACAATTCACATATTTATTGACGGAATATTACAACCGATAACTGATGGCTTAATTTACCGATAACTTAATTTTTACCGACAAAAAATGTTCTAAATCAGCAACCGATTTATCGATGGAATATTCCGTGAGTAAAAAAATTGGAGTGTTTTGGGAGGATAGAGAGCAAATTGATGGTAATAAGAAAAGTAGAGACTTAGAGAAAGAGGTTGTAAATACTACACATAAAAGAAAAATTACTAAAAAGATAATTTTTTTATTTTTATTTTTATGAACAATAATTTAACCATAATTTTCTAGATATAATAATAATTCTTCTAGTTTCTCCAAAATGTGGATCCCATAAGACTAACAGAAAAGAAATGAAGTTGGCTATAGGTCCAATTGAGCCAAATTTGAAAAGTTTGTGGATTTAAATGAACCACAACAATGATAAAAGGCTTATAAGAGTTTTCGCTATAATTTAGTTATTTGTTTTACTTTTCCCTTTAAAAATTATTAATAATAAATATTAAGTAATTAATACTTTAGATTTTTTTTTTCATATAATAGTTTTATTTAAACAAATTAAATAAAAAAAAAAAGCAATACTATAAGAGAAATCAATAAATAAGTAGGGTAGGATAACATTTTTTTTATGTCCAATTTAAATGGTTTCAGTTTTATATTATTGTATGACTTTTTTTATTGAATATGATGATTGATAATATAAATTTTTATATTAATATAAAAATATTGACGAGAGACCGGTTCATAAATCTATTAAAACTATAATAATATATTATTTATGAAAAATATACAATAATTTTATATTTATATATTTATTTAGAAAAAAAAAATTATACATATAGCTTTACTTTTACATGACATAAAAATTAATTAAAAATATTTTTTTAATATCAAATTGCACGAAGTGCAAGTTGGCAACTAATTTGAATATAAAAATATTAAATTTCACAAAAAAAATTATCCTCCTTCTTCTAATACTAAAAGGTTAAAAATAAATAATAAATAAATAGTATTAATACGTATTGCAACAATACTAATAAGAAAACATTATGTATAACATGTTTGAATTTTTTTTAATTAAGTGAGCAAAATTTTAAGTGCAAAATTAAAATTGTAATTGAGATTTTCAATGCTAATTCTAATTCTCGAGAATTAGAATTGTATTAAAATTGTAATTCTGACGTTTGTTTCACATAAAAAAAAATTGAAATTGAAATTGAAATTAAATAAAAATTGATAACGATAGAAATAGCGATGGCAGTAATAATGGACCATCATCATTGGTAATGGCGTTAAAGGTAGTGGTGGATCAATAGTGGTAGTGGAAGTGGCGGTAGATCACCAATAATGGTAGTTCGGCGAGCCTTAATCGCTGACAGTAGTAGTTATTTTAGTGGTGGCAGCGGTGGAAAAGGCGGGTGGCAGTGGTGGTTGTGAAATTATAATTTTTATGGGTTAAGAATAAAATTTTGGAATTACTTTTCTAGTTATATTACAATTCCATGGAATTATAGGTAGAATTTAAATTCTAATTATAGGTGACTACTAAATACTGAAATTGAAAATTATAATTCCAGGCTCTCTAAATGGACCGTCAATTTCTTAGGTAGAATTTAAATTCTAATTTTAGGTGGCTACTAAATACTGAAATTGAAAATTCTAATTCCAGGCTCTCTAAATGGACCATCAATTTCTTTCTTCCTTTTTTTAGTATATTCCCTTTTATTTTTCTTAAAATTTCTTGGAATATATATATAAAAAAGACTTTAAAATATTTCTAGGTGATAGGGATTAAAAATGACTACACTAATTAGGCCATCAGATATGGCAAAAGCTACATATAACAAGCTTCACGTCTCTTAAAGTCACTAGGCCCACGCTGCCAATAGCAAGTAAGCTCAAAGCACCATAAATAGCTACCTCGCACGTCATCATCTACTGATTATCCAAAGACAACAAGTACCTCACCACAATAGTACTTTACCTTGCCATTAGATAAGCTCACTTAGTATACCTTGGCACCTCTTTTAAACTTCTCAAATACACAATCTCTAACACTTTCGAAAAATGAGATTCGAGGTATATCAGCACAATGTTCCACGCTACAATAGAAATATGTAATTCTACTATTCAACTATAGTATGATGTGACAAAGACCCACTAGTCAAAAGTAGCCACGTCACCTCCTCACTCCAATTAATTTAAGTATACTTCTTGGGCTCGACCATAAGAAGAGCCTAAACACATTAGGAAAGTAGTGGTAACTCTTTATAAACCCACTGAAACTCCCTAAACCTTAACTCCATTCAGAGGGCATGCACCAAACTATAGACTTGGCCCTTTAATACTTGTTTCTTCTCATTCTCCTTTCTTATATGTGCCACAAGCTCAACGACAAAGCAACCCATCTTTCAGTTGCCCAAGTCCAATACCTCTAACTTCGAGTTAGATGATGGATGGCCTTATAATGTAGAGCAAACATAGTTTTCTAATTTTAATAGGCAACAAAAAAAATTCATATTCCAACATATATAATTCAGAGTGGATAAATCATCCAAATTTGTCATATACTAACCAAGGAAATCAAGGTATCAATATAATGCAAAGTTTCCAATCCAGTTTTTAGACTATAAATCAAGGTTATGTGCCACCACAAGAGAGCAAGTTGTCAAGAGAAATAATATTGGAGAAAATTATGAATATTATTTCTGATCAGTTTAAGAAGTTGGAAGCTAAGATGGATCAAATAACTAGCCACAATATAAATTTGGGATACAAATTAGACAATTGGCTAGTTCTCCAAATACTATAACTCAATAAAATTTGCCTAGCAAAGTAAAAGTTAATCATAAATATATGACAATTACTTTAAGGAGTTATAAGCAATTTGAAGAGGTGAATGATGAGAAATTGATTGGTGATTTGTAAAGAGGAATTGATCAAAAGGGTACTTTTGGCAAGCAAAATCAAATAGAGGAAATCGAGTTTAATTTGTCTAATGCTATCAAATATCCTTCATGGATAGTTGCCATAGAGTGGATGTAATTGATGAGTTTGCTAAAAAGGTGTTTGAAACAAAAATCCAAATGAACCTCTTGAAACTTGTTTGGTGCACACAATAACCAAAGATGACAATGAAGTATTTATAGCAGTTGCACAGTTTTTGGATGATACATCATATGTGCCATATCAAAGATATTATTCCACCTCTTTCAATTGAGTAAGCACTAAGTTTTGAGCTAGAGTCACTATCTTTACAACTTTGTTTGTTAAGAAGATTTAGAGCCACAAAAGAACTTTGTTTGAAAACTCATGAAAATTATAAACCTCTTTGTAATTTGTTAATAATTCACACATTAAAATTTTTCTAAGTAAGTTCAAATCAAGGTGGTCAAACCCATTTAAAGTGGTTAAGGTCTATCCATATGATGCAGTTGAAATTCATAATGAGGCTTCTAAAACTTTCTATAAGAAAATTATTGTGTTTAATAGATCAAAACATAAAAATCTGAAAGGAGAAGAACGCTAAAAGGAAGCAAAGTGAATTGAGAAAAAAGCTTTAATTATTATTCATAATTTTTTTCTTTTGCCACACTTAAGCATAAATAAATAAATTTGGGGTGAGAGCAAGTGAATGATAAATCTAAAAAGTAAAATTTAATAATATACTTGTGAATTATTGTCCTTTCTACAAATTTAAAGGAAGAAGAAGAAGTAGCTAGAAAGAAAGAAAATGAATAAAACGAAAGAAAGAAGTGAAAAATTAATTCTTATTTGTAGCTCTTAGAGTAAAAAAATTTTATTGGTATTATGTTAGGTAATTAAATATTATTTTTTATATATCTTTGTAAGCCATTAACTTGGTTAGGACAAAAAAAAAAAAAAAGGTGGCAAAGTTGTACTATTAAAAAGCATAGCCTAACCCGCCACTTACAATCAGACACGTAAGTTCTAAAAGTTAGAATTACATTGGAGTTGTTCAATTGTATTTTTATTTCAATACTTAAGTTAGCTCTAATAGTCTGATAGAAGAATATAGCTTAACCAATTATAATAAACATAACACCAATAAGATAATAATCTTAGATGAAAATATCAGCTTAATTAAAAGTTAATGTACCTCTTACTTGTGAGTGTACCATTTATTTTGAAAAACTTTTGGTGAGTTTCCTTAAAAAATCTAATCCTATATTGGTTAGGAGAATCACCATAAGTGGGTAAATCTTATAATTGATATAAGAAATAATTTGCTAAGTTTTTCTCATATCAAGAGTCTTAATGTATATTTGAGTTGTTTGAATTCAACACCTTATTCAATTATGAGTCAAGAAAATATTATAAATATTAGTGAGTTAGTGACAACTATGATTCCTACAATCACGGCTGATTAAAAGAGGAAAGACCCACTCTCTATTTGTATATATACATTTGTGTTGTGTGTGTTGGATAATCAAATGCGTTGAAAAATAAAAGAAAATAAAAAAAAGATGAGTCTGTAGGCTCACCCGAGGACATAGGCATATTGTCAAACCTTGTATATATATTTTTCTTTTTCTTCTTTGCAATTCAACATGGTATCAGAGTAGTAGATTTAATATTTTTTCTTAACCCAAAAAAACCCAAACCAGATACACGACCCGACCAATCCGCTTCAAAATACTTGCGACTCGAACAAACCCAGATATGTCGCGATTTGTGAACAAATCGTCACACTAACTAGCCCTTCAATAACCAAATCATGATCACAACGTCGCAAGCCAAATCTAGGTTGCTGCACCCACCAAGTCCATCCTCTACTAATTGTCGTAACCATGCTCGTTCAGTACGGTTGTTGTGCCGCCTAGCTTATTGATTGAATATTTACTACTTACGAAACTCGTAAAATTGTTCATAAGTATTTCAATGACTAGAATAAAGGAATTTTTGACATATACCTAAACTTTGTCGTATGGTGGTTGTACGCATTGTGGGAAGGTGAAGCATACCCGGGAGACATGCTTCAAGTTACATGGATATCCAGACTGGTTGAAGGAGTTCAAGGCCCAAAAATGAGCTGAAGCCAAAGCAAATGCCATGCCTAATTCTAACCAGATAAGGATATTGATTGGATTTTGGATTCAGGAGCAACCAAGCATATGACCTTCTATTCAAACAATTTCGTCGAAGCTACACCACCAAGACGACATACGATTGCCAATACCAATGAAGTACAATATTTGGTGACAAGAGCTGGGAAAGTTTCCCTCTCACCATCACTCTCTCCCTCAAATGCATTGTTTGTTCCATTATTATCTAATAAATTAATGTTTGTCGGCCAAGTCACTGAATAACTTAACTGTGTTGTTCTAATGTATCCTCAGTTTTGCCTTTTTCACGATATTCTCACGTAGGAGATTATTGGGCATGGCACTAAGAGAGGGGGGTTGTACTATATGGATGATCTCAATCCTGGATATGTGAACCATACACAACATTCATCAAGTGGCAAGAAGAGATAGATTTGGCTATGGCATAATCGTTTGGGACACCCATCATTCGGCTATATTAAGCGATTATTTCCTGGTTTGTTACTAATATGTCAGATTCATTTTTCCAATGTAAGACGTGTATTTTAGGTAAAATCCATTGTGTTTCATTTCTAATAAGCTTGCATAAAAGTGAGGTTCCTTTTTCTTTGATTCATTTTGATGTTTAGGGTGCCTCTCTTATGCCTGCAATTTATGGTCATAGATGTTTTGTTATATTTGTTAATGATTGCACTAGGATGACGTGGCTTTATATGATGAAACATAAAGATGAGGTAGCTGATGTGTTTCAAATATTTCATACCATGATTCGCACATAGTTTGGAGGGAAATTACAGATATTGAGGAGTGATAATGAAGGAGAATATATTAACAAGAACCTTAAAAAATATTTTAAGGCATATGGCCTAATTCATTAAAAATCTTGTTCAGGGACACCACAGCAAAATGGGATGGCTGAAGAACAGATATATCCTGGAAATAGCATGCACTCTTTTGATTGAGGGCAACATTCCAAAATGTTTTTGGGACAATGCGGTGACTACAACTGTATATCTTCTGAAGAGAATGTCACCGAGAGTGTTGGACTTTAAAACCCCCTTGAAAGTGCTTTCCAATCATGTTCGACTACCATCCGTCTTGGTCATTCCTCCTTGGGTGTTTGGATGTGTTGCATATGTTCATATTCCTAAGAATCAACGATCCAAACTTGACCCTGTGCTATCCGGTGTGTCTTTTTAGGCTATGGTGTGCATCATAAAAGGATACAGCTGCTATAATCCATCTACCAAGAAAACATATGTCACTATAGATGTCGCATTGTTAAATCTGAATTCTTTTATCCCACATCCAATTCTTCCTTTCAAGGGGAGACACAGGAAGAAATAGAGAATTGGTGGGAACCGAGGAATCTAGTGATGGTGGTTGGAGTTGGTACTAAAGCTAGATAGGTGACACCATAAACTGGACAGGATGTGATGGCACCACCAATTCCTAGAACGCAAGGGATGTCAGAGCAGGCCCTAACAGAGAGTGAACAATTTCTACAACATGAATGACAGTACAAGAACTTAAGCAATTTTTGCAACAAATGACAATATAATAACAACCCCCTCCCTCTCAAAAGCTCATGTACAATTCATCTCCTAATGATATCCCTGAGGTAATTTCTCCTACTACTATTGTTCTTTTTTATGATACTATTATATCTATTGGATATAGGTTACTTGACAGGTATAATAGAGGCAAGCCTCCTAATTAGTACTCACTGGATGCTGAGGGGAAGAGATCCAAGTATCTTATTATAAATTATGTTTCATCGAAAAGGTTGTTAGAACCACTAAGGGCATTTGTGTTAAATGTGTCTTCAGTTCACATTCCAAATAGGATGCAAGAAACTATGGAAGGCTCAAAGTGGGTTCAAGTGATGGAAGAAGAGATGAAGGTATTGCAAAATAATAAGACTTGGAAGTTGGTGGAATTACCTAAAAGGAAGAAAATAGTGGGGTGCAAATGGGTCTGCACAATTAAGTATAAGGCATATGGCTCCATAGAGAAATATAAGGCAAGGCTTATAGCAAAGGGATACATGCAAACATGAGATATTTTATCTTGTTGCAAAACTCAACACCGTTCGAGTTATACTGTCACTAGCTACAAACCTAGATTGGCCACTACACCAGTTTGATGTAAAGAATGTATTCTTGCATGGTGATCTCGAAGAAGAAATATATATGGACATTTCACCAGGGTATGGTTTCTCTTCACACTTGTAGTGGGCTGCAAGTTGGAGCTATCATTGTACATGTTGAAATAATCACCTTGCGCTTAGTTCGATCGGTTCAGTATAGCTATGAAGAAATATGGGTATATTCAGAGTGGTGCAGATCACACATTATTCTTAAGAAGATGTCAGGGAAAGATAACTGAACTAATCATTTATGTTGATGATATGATTATTACAGGGGATGATGTGGAGAAAATCTCTCAACTTCAAAAAAGATTGTCCTCCGAATTTGAGATGAAGAATCTTGGGGAAACTGAAGTACTTTCTAGGAATAGAAGTGGCACAGTCTAAAGGCGGAATATTTCGGTCATAGAGGAAATGTGTGTTGGACCTGTTAACAAAAGTGGAATGCTAGATTCCAAACTAGCAGACATTCCTATTGTACAGAACCACAAACTTGAGGAGTTTCCATATCAAGTGTCGAGTAACAAAGAGAGGTATCAAAAGTTGGTGCGAAAGTTAATATATTTGTCACATACACAGCTTGATATCGCTTATACTGTGAGTGTTGTTAGTCAATTCATAAATGCTCCTAGTGAAGATCACATGGATGTTGTGTCAATGATACTTTGATACCTGAAGTGAGCTCTAGGTAGAGGGATTTGTTTCCGAAAGAATGAGTACCTCGAAATTGAAGGTTTCACTGATGGCGACTAGGCTGAGAGTATCTCTAATAGGAGGTCGACTTCATGATATTTTATTTTTGTAGGAGGAAACTTGGTCACTTAGAGGAGCAAAAAGCAGAATGTGGTAACATTGTCGAGTGCAAAAAGCAGAATTCAAAGGAATACACAAAGGCTTATGTGAACTCCTGTGGCTTAAAAGGTTGATGACTAAACTTTGTTATACAACTATGTCTAAGATGAGTTTATTTTGCGACATCAAGGCAACTATCAATATATCTCATAATCCTGTCCAGCATGACAGTATTAAAAATATTGAGATAGACTGTCATTTCATCAAGGAGGACCTGGATGCCAAAGTAGTTTGATTACATTTATGAAATCCGAAGATTAACTAGCGGATATTATAACACCCAAATTTTTTTTTATTAATTTTAAAATGTTATTTTAATCAAAGAATAATAATATTTTGAATAATATTTCATGAATATAAAAATATTTATCAATTGTATAATATTTTATTATATAAAGTAAAGAAAAAAAATTATTAGATTTTTAAGTATAAATTTTGATATTATTTTATTATATGATGAATTATAAATTATTAGTTATTCATTAATTATTGAGTTAATTATTTTAATATTTTAAATTATTTAGTGATTTCATTAGTTAATGTTTAAATTAAGATTTTATTATTATTATTACATATATATGTATATATATATATATTAAAAAAAAAAGAGTGACTTAAGTCACGTGAACTGATTGCTTTAAGCAATCAGTTCTGCTACAGAGAAAAAAAAAAAAGAAAGAAAGAAAGGGACGGGACAGTAGAGGCAGAGAGAGAGAGAGAGAGGGGCAGAGTTTCCGATCAAGATTCCGGTCGATTTTGGAGGCGGTTTCCGGCGATTTTAGTATCAATGGAAAGCTCTCTTCATGAGCTTTCATTTGATACCAACCATGGAGGAAATGATTGGGCAACGAAGGAGAAATCAAAAGGAAAAGTTTCGGCCACTGAAATTTTGAAGCTCCGATTCCGGCGATCGGTGGCAGCTGGCGGTGAAAGGAGGCCATTTTCGGACTCCATTTTTCATGGGCTTTCCGATGGCATCAATTTTGCCCCAATCAGAGACCAAAACCGGGACTAAAAATATGGGACACGCGTAGATTTTCAACAAATTTTGAGTAAGTATGTTTTAAATTGTTCTAAAATTAATTATTAATTATTTGGAGTATGATTGGAGACAAATTTATGAAAATGGATGAAGATTTATACTGGTATTGGAGAATTTAGGCAGTTAAAAATTTAATAGCTGTGTTTATTTTGAGTGAGTAAATTAAGATAAATTATTTTAGATTATCTAGAATTATTATAGAAATTATTTGGATGGGAACTATGGAAAAATATTGAGTTGAGCGTTAATTTAAGAATTTTCGGGCAATAAATTATTAGTAACTGTGTTTTTATTGAATGTAAAAATTAAGATAAATTTATATTATTTAATTTGAAATTTCAGAATTTGATAATGTGGTTTATAAATTCATAATTTTATGAGATAAAAATTATTAAGTTTAAAGAAATTATTTTTGAAGAGGAAAATATATTTTTTTTAAATGATTTATTAAATTTATGGCTAAAGAATATTTTTGAATAAATATTTTTCTGATAATTATATTTTAAAATGATATGATTTTCTTGATTTACATAAGTATGAAATTATGTTTAATTAATTGAATTAAATGATTTTCAATGGTTGAGATAAATTATGAAATTCAATGAAAATGGTTTAATATGATTTAATTATTATTTTATTTTTTGAATATCAAAATGAGTTTTCATGAAAAAAATGAGTTGAAATTAAAATATTTTTAAATATAAAAGGTTCTTTTATATATAAACGGTATTTGAATTAATTATATAAACTATTTTAGTAAATATGTGATGTTAACATGAATTAAAAATATATTGTTAATAAAATGTATTTTTTTAAAATTTTATTAAGATTTAAAAAGAAAGTAATAAATATTATTTTATGAATATCAATTATTTCTTTTATTTATATGGTTAGCTATTAATAAGCTATATTTAATTAAAGGCATGATTTATATTATATAGTGCATATCAAATTTAGAAAGATTTTAAGAAAATGAATTTTTTTAAAAGGAAATTTGTGATTTTAAACATTTTAAATATTATTTTATATTTTTGACTGGATGAATTGTTATAATGGTGATGATGAGTTTGGGAACCTAAGAAGGGTTATTTGAGTTAATGTTGTTTGCTCTATGAGTTATTTTGAAGTGTTTATTCTTTTATCTTAACAGGTAATGTTCTACTTTTGAGGGAAGTTCTGTCGAAATTTCGACAAACTCTTAGGAGTCAATTCGTAATTTATTAAGTTAATATGTATCTTTATATTCTAATGTCTTCTCTATGCTATTCGGTCTAGGTATTCAGGAGTTTTCTAGCCGTCAAATTTCAGGCGCTCCGAAAAGAGCTAGCTGGTTAATGGTCATCAAGTTGCGAGTTGATATATTTAATTTAACTCTGCATGCAAATATTGATGAATGCATTGATGGATGAAATATATGTATATAACTATTATTATTGCATTAGATTTAGTAGCATGATGTATGTTTATGTCATATTATATGATGTTGATGATGATGATGAATGACATTGTAGATATATGTTTACGATGGAAAATATAGTGATGTGAAATCCACCACTAACACATAAAATATCAACGATGTAACGTGACCTAACATGATATGATATGATGATGATGTTATTTACAGGGATTGCCTAGTTCGAGTTGATCTCACCGTGGCCCCTGAACATGGATAAGACAGTATAGGGATGTCTGGTTTGAGTTGATCTCACTGTGGCCCCATAGTTGAAATTTAAGAGAGCCAAGGGAGGGGGTCGGCTCCCCATTTACGATAAAAGAAAACATGGATGAGGTTGGATTCCACAGACATTTTCCATCATGTATGTTATGTATGTTTATGGATGATTATGTGTAATGTGGCATTTCATGTAGATTAAATAAATGACATGCATGTTAAATTAATTTATATCAGCTCATTGAGTCGAACG
>CANXYC010319009.1:0-11457 GCA_948193065.1 Aleurites moluccanus | reverse complement strand
CATAATCGTTTTTCATAGTCGAATCATCAACCAAAGGTATGAACCCTAACCTTCTGATCTGGATCTTCATATGGATCATGGAGGAAATCGAATAAAAAATTTTATTCCGCTGCTCCTCTTTATGATTTCGATTTCCTGCAACATAGCCGATCACCCAACTTGAGCATTCCATTATCTATCCGAAATTAGGAAGTCTTCCCCGCATGAACATCTTCTTTCAACTTCAATAATTGTAAATCTGCATCCTGTAAGGCTTTAATTTCATCAATCAACATAGGCCTCACTTGAAACTGGGCAATCAACGTCGAGGAATCGGATATCTGCAGATGCACCCCCACATCAAACAACTCTTTTAACCCTTTCATAATTGGTCTTCTATGAATTGCTATATGTGATAAGCTGCCCATCAACTTATGACTCAAAGCATCTGCAACTACATTTGCTTTCCTTAGATGGTAAAGAATCTGACAATCATAATCTTTCACCAATTCCATCCATATTCTTTGTTGTAAATTTAAATCCTTCTGCTATAGAATATACTGAAGGCTCTTATGATCCGTATAGATCTCACATTTTTCACCGTACAAATAGTATCTCCAGATTTTCAAGACAAAAACCACAGCAGCCATCTCCAGATCATGGGTGGGGTAATTCAACTCATGTCTCTTTAATTGTCGGGACGCATAAGCAATTACTTTCCCATTATGCATTAACACACAACACAAACCCACTTGGGAAGCATCACAATATACAGAAAATCCACCCATTCCAGATGGCAATGCAAGTACTGGAGCAGTAGTGAGACATGTCTTGAGTTTCTGAAAACTCTCCTCACAAGAATCATCCCACTGGAATTTAATTTGCTTCCTAGTCAACTTGGTTAACGGTGCAGCTATCTTGGAGAAATCTTTGACAAATCTCCTATAGTAACCCGCTATTCCAAGAAAACTCCGAATTTCTGTAACATTCGTCGGTCAAGGCCAATTTGCAACTGCTTCCACCTTTTTAGGATCCACTTTAATGTCCTCTTTACCAATAACATGTCCTAGGAAACACACTTCATCTAACTAGAACTCATATTTTGATAGCTTGGCATATAATTTGTGTTCCCTCAATATCTGCAATATAATTCTCAGATGTTCTTCATGCTCCCTCCGACTCTTGGAATAGACAAGTATATCATCTATGAACACGATAACAAATCTATCCAAGAAAGGTTTGAATACCCGATTCATTAAATCCATAAATGCTGTAAAAGTATTAGTCAACCCGAATGGCAACACCAAGAACTCATAATGCCCATATCGGGTTCGGAAAGCTGTCTTTGGTACATCCTCTTTTTGAATTCTCAATTGATGATAGCCTGATCGAAGATCAATATTTGAGAAATGGCCAGCTCCCTGTAACTGATCAAAGAGATCATCGATTCTAGGTAATGGATATTTATTCTTCACAGTCACTTTATTCAACTGCTTATAGTCAATACACATACGGAGCGTCCCATCCTTCTTCTTCACGAATAAAACAGGTGCTCCCCACGGTGAACTACTAGATTGAATAAAGCCTTTATCCAACAACTCCTGCAACTGTACCTTCAACTATTTCAATTCAGTAGGTGCCATCCGAGAAGGCGGAATAAAAATTGGATCAGTCCCCGGATAAACATCAATTTCAAACTCAATTTCTCGCTCTGGTGATAATCCAGGCAAGTTTTCAGGAAATACATTCGGGAACTCATTCACTATTGGAAGTTAGTCCAACCCCTTATCATTCACTTGAGTATCAACCACATTAGCCACCTTGGCATCCCTTTCTTAGAAGTCTTTTTACTGCAGTAATAGTAATTATGCAGGCTAAACTGCTCTCCCTTTCACCCTGAAAGACAAAAACTGGCTGCCCTTCAGTTCTGAACTCTACCTTCTTCCCAAAACAATCAATAGTAACACGATGTAGAGACAATCAATCCATTCCCAGAATTACATCCATTTCTAGCATAGGTAATTCTATCAAGGTCACGGGAAATTCTCTTTTATTAATCTTGACTATACTGTATACTTTTTCCCGTAGTCCTCCTTTGACTTCTCTGACTTCTCTGGCCTCCGTTTCCACCCTTTCTTACTTTGTCCCTCTTTGCTCTTTCATCTTTATACTTCAACTCCATATGGGTAGCCTTATCAATCAACTTTGTCAAGGAAGTAAACTCCACAACCAATAAGGCATTATGCAAAGATGCATGAAATCCCCTCCTAAAACGGTTGATCTCTGTGGCCTCATCTGGAATAATCTTCTTTGCATACTTTGCCAATCTTTGAAATTCATCAGCATATTCTTGCACACTCATACTACCCTGCTCTAGTCTCTCAAATTGAATCATCTTTCTGGCTTTCTCTACTTCAGTGAGGAACTCATCCATCAATAACTGCTTGAACTCTTCCCAGCTCGAGGGATCACCACTATACAATCTGTCTTTTATATGCCTTGAAAACCAAGTCCAAGCTTTATTCTTTAGTAATAATCAATCAACTCAATAGCCTGAGCGTTAGAGTAGGGTAATCTCATCACAACCTTGTCTACCTGTTCTAGAAATTCACTGGGCTCATCTCCCTGCTCATCCCTGAATTCAAGCAATCCAAGCTTTAGGAAACTGAACATTGTAACACCACCCTCATCAATCGCTCTCCGATCCTTTCGCCTAATCACAGGCCTCGGAGGAGGTGCCACAGGTGGAAGGTGTATTGGCACTGGTACTGGTTCTGGTTCCTATCTTTCCTTTCTCATCTCTTCTATCTGTCTCCTTAACTCTTCATTTTCTCTCATTAATTGCTCATTTACCAATCCCAAATTTACTTCTTCTACATTCAACCTTCTTCTTACAGGTGGTGGTTCCCTAAATTTGGCTCTTTCTGGTAATGTATTAGAAGCCACATCATCCTCTAATTATCTACCATATCGAGGGGGACCCCGTCTAACTAGCACCTGATGATCAACCCCTCTGCCTCTTCCTCGTCCTCTAGGAAATCCTTTCGGTCGCATAATACTATAACAAGCATAAAGAACAATTATTAGTTAACGGTACGCAGATAAACACGCATAATAAATGACAGACAATTGACGATACAAAAATTCTTATTGCTCCATGGTTAACTTACATTTTATGATACTTATACTTAATTATTTATTTTTTAAAAAAATTTAATCTTTGCTCTGATACCAACTTTGTCACATCCCCCACTTCAGGAGATATGACGGCCCTAGGGTATGGGTAGGCATAAAGCCACCTAAACCCGTAGAACCTCACTTAACAATTTTGACAGAAAATTCGATATAATTTCCTCTGTTTTTCCAACTATTACCCAGGACCAATGTTCCTCTCTTCATTAAATCCCAATAATATAACTGGCAGAAGAAATTACACTTCTAAAATTTTCACCGTTATACCCTAAACTTCCAATGCAAATATTATTTTAGCATATCATTTCAATAAATTCCAAGTCATAAATCACATTATCAATATTAATTATATTCATTAAGTTATCCTAAAATTTTATTTTTAAGAGTCAATTATTACACAATATATTAAATAATTCTTTACAGACCATGGAGCAGTCTAAAGACAAAATATAACAAAATATGGAGACTATACATAGATCTGAGAGGTTCGCAACCGAGGAAAAACAAAAGCTGGAACCACACGTATCTATCAATCTCCTGAAAATAATAATAAACCACTAAAAAGTGAGATACAATCTCAGTGAGTAGTATATATGTCACATTATTTGCTAAACAAAAAGAAGTTCACAAAGAAAGTAAAAGATTCAATAATGAAAATATAAATAAATAATAAAAAAAAAATAACAATCAATGTAGCCATTGGAAATGCATAAGGTATATAATCAATAATTTCGGTTGGGGTTACAATGCCAAGTTTAAGGTAAGGTAATATATATAGGTATTAATAACTGGTTCACCTTAATGACAGATTTATAATCACTGTATAAAAGCAGAGGCTACAGTTTGTAGCATGCTTATTACTCATACAGCTGATCAGACTGTATAGCTAAAAACACCCCTCCCAGCTGGGGTTCACTGTAAAAGTCTCATTGTGCACAATGTCTGATGAAATTGTTATCATACTCTATCAGGTGAGTAGGCCTGTCATTACAGTATCTGGTTTGGTTTCAATTTAGGTTCCACATTTGCAATTTATAAAAGACTCAATATCAATTTCAATAAATTCAATTAAGAAATATACATTCATCATAAGGTCAAGATTTGAATCAACAAATAAATAATCAATTGGGCATCAAAATAAGAACATGAATAATAAGGTTATTCAAAGTTGACATTCGGCCAAATTTTGGTTTCACAATTCCAATGGTTATAATTTTGATTATTATCATGTTTAAGGTGCTTAAGGTACCAAAATGAAGTATCAAGGGTGTCCATGCCAAATTCAAAAACAGTGACAAAGAAATTGACAAGTTTACATTAAGCCAAATAAAGAGAAATTTAACATTTTGGTTATTTCAATCAACTAAACTATCAATTGGTTTTCAATGAACAAATTAAAGGGTTTAATGAACAATTTGAAGTAATAGCAAAACAATTGAGATTATATAATAATTTGCCCTTTTAGGTACCAAGCAAGGAAGCATTAACAATTTCAAATGATTTCAATTTCAAGTAAAATGACATATACATTACTCACCTTACTAGATTAAACTCCAAGTTCTCCAACCTTCATTTCTATCCCAAACCCAAGGATTGATCTACTACTTTATCTCCTTCTTTATCTTTTGTAGCTACAAAGCCAATTAAATGTTTTAGTATTCAATTTATCTTAATTTTATGCAATGTGAATCAAATTACAACTATCCCTTTCAATTTTTCTACATTTTGATTTCTAGCAACCTAGTTACTTTTATTGATATCTCTATTTATATTCATCCAATTACTTCAATTTTTTTTTCTAATTAAAATAGACATATGAGGGTTTAACATACTAAAAATTCAGATTTTTCTGGCACTACACAAATTATGGTGAATTTCCTAATTTTGCCCTGCATCCTGAAATCTATCCTGTAAATTCGACCTAAGCAACCTGTACTTTTTTATACATATCTCAACGTGTAGATATCCAAATAATGTTCTGTTTTTACTCAAATTTAGCTAAGATACAGGAGATCAATTTTTATATTTTGAGTTTTCTCATAGTTTGAACTTAAGGTCCTCAAAAATGCAAAATATAGTAGGCTTTAATAATCCAACCCCTAAACTGAGCCAGTGATACTCAGTATCTTATATCTCATTACATAACATGAATTTGGCAAAACTTCCTTAAAGACATATATTCTAAACATGTATATCTACAACTTTTATGTTTTGAAAATTTCCAAAATCTAACTTTAGTATTTCAAACATTAGCCTCCAATATTCTATCAAGATTCAGAAATTTCAAAATTTATAAGAATTATTTCTAACTTTATCTTTCTTTTACTAATTTAATCTCTAATCTACCATTAAAACTCATAAAATTGAATTATAAGGCTAGTTGAGAGTATTACCTCTTGGAAACTTCAACTACTAATTTACAAGAAAGAGAAGGTTTTGAAAATGGAGATGGAGATGGTGGAGTTAGTGGTTTGGGAAAAAAAATTAAAGATAATGTTTTTTTTTTTTGAAGAATTTGTTAAGTGATTTTCAGTCAAGAAGTTTTAAAAAGTTGAAGAAGATCATTTTCTGTTCTCATTATATTTATTTATATAATTTATGTCCAATTAAAATTTTAGAAAAAGAAAAATTAAAGAAAATAAATATGGAATAAATGAAGGCCTTTTTTTTTTACTCACACTTCTCAAAATTTACCAAATTGTCATTTTTCCTTTTCTTATTTATTTATTTTTTTTTATTCACTACTTAAGCACTTAGATTTTACCAATTTCACTCAATTTTATTTTTAACTCATCCATTATTTATCTAATTTTCAGTATGTGAAGAAAAATAGGGTAAAAGACTGTTTTAAAATTTATTTAAAATTGAACATCTGAGGGTATCCAATTTTAGGTTGTCTAGTTTTTTTTTTCAAGTCTTTTAATTGATTTAATTAATTAATTTTCTTTTCAACTTCTTTTAATCTCTTAATTATTTTTTTTCCATGATACTAAATCCTTTAATTTAGATATTCCATAATAATTTCTAATTAATACACTACTTAAATTTTTTATAAAAATTCACTACCGATATTCGTTATTTAAAACTATCCTTAATCGTTTTAAAATTCAATTAAGGATATTACAATTAATCATATAAGTAATAATGTTCACTAATAAATATTAATATTTGATTATTTGACATATAATATAAACTAAAAAAAATATATATACTTTTCTCTATTATGAAATTCACCGAAACTTTTAAATTAAAATTTAATATTAATTTAAAATAAAAATAAAAACAATTTTAAAAATTATTAAATATCAAATCGTACTCATACAAAATTATTTAAACATCTTAGAAAATCAAACAAATCTGTAAAACTCAAAGAATCTCCAATTCAATAGTTATGTTTCACTATTACTCATGAATATCCCAAATTTGATATCTCATGAAAAATAATAGCGGCAAATAATCACTAAATTTTTTATGCATTTATTTGATTTCTTAAAACATGTATCCACACAAGGATTCAACGAATTTTTAATTTTATAAGGAATTAAAAATTACCTTCTGATGGCTCAGGCTTCATTTCAACCTTTGTGTTCGCCATTTTGGAACCAATCTATTCGCCTGGTTTCACTTGCATGGAACTGTGTTCCTGTTTTTTTTTAGCAAGTCCGCCTAATGAAGATGCCTTTGCCTTGTCACTAAGCACCTGATGAACCACCATTGAGACCAAATCTTCAATCTGAGAGGATTTGCAGACTAACGTACTTTTGGTTCCTGAGAAATCAGAATATTCAACATATGAGGGTTCCAGAGGAATCGGAAGATTCAACATATGAGACCTCATATGCCCACCAAAAGCTCTTCCATTAGAGAAGCTCTTCAAGCACAATTTACACCTGTGCCTCTCCATTTACCCAGAAAGAAACAGAGCAAAAAATAGAGAAAAAAAAAAAAGAAGAAGAAGAACAGAGATGGTAACAGAGTGCGTTCTAAACAAGCTGCCCATCATCACCATCTCTAGTTGTCTCGGCATCGGCCCCTTCTCACCAATCCAGGACACAACATCTCTGCAAGGCATTACATCGTACTTGGCGCGTGAGGTGACACTTTGTTTCTCTTCCTCTTTTGGTGGTGGTGGAGATGTAAATTGGTGGTTATTGAGAGCCTTTTGAACTAATTGTTTTAGCTCTTCCAAAGCTTTTATCTTAAAATCAAAGAGATCAGTCACTTTACTGCTCTCTTCTTTGAACGAAACCAAAGTCTGAGGAATTTTTTCTCTTCAATTTGCTTTTCTTACCAGCTTAAACCACCAAAATCTTTTTCTTTTGTAACTACAGATTCACTCAGTTCCTCACCTCTCGGCGGCGAAGGTGATGAGAATGACTCTTCTTTCTCCATCATCGCTGCAAGAGATTTAGACTTTTGCGACGGTGGATGTTCCTCTTTTTATGGCCTTTAAGTCAGACTTAGTCTCAATCTCCTCCACTATCGCAGGAGGAGCTGGTGTTGAGGGTTCTATTTCCTTATCTTGTACAACAAGTGGTGGTGGAGATGGCGGAATTTGATCTTCAAGCGGTGGTGGCGATGTGTTTGTTTATCGTGAAAAAGAGAGAGAGGGAGGGTAGAGGGGAGAAACGAAAGGGTAAAGTGAAGAGTGGAGCGAGAGAGAAACTGAGAAGTAAGAGAAGTGGGCCTAGGGTCTTGTTGTTTTGGAAAATTCTTATTTGTGCATGTTAGATTATGCAAGTAATCTGCATAAAATAAATTACTAATATTTTAAAACATAATAATTAATTTTTTAATTTGTACTATCTGTGTATAATTCAATCACGAACCAAAAAATTTTTTATATCACAATTTAAGAATTATTAATATCTTTTTCTTATTCACCACAGTGAATTATAAAAAGAGTTTTCACAAAGATATACAGAGAATTTTTTCTTTATGCATTTTTTCTTTTTTTCTTTTTTTTTTTTTCTTTAGGGAACATATCTCTCTTTTTTTCTCTAAATTAAATTAGAATTTTAAAATTGCAATAATATTTTCAACTAGTGAAAATATGATCCTACCCCATTTAAATTATAATTAAACAAAGAATTAATGAAAATCTTATCTTATCCCTATTTAAATTCTAATTAAACAAAGGATAATATACTAACTTTTATTATATTTAAATAATTAATTATCTTATTATAATTAATTAATTATTAGTAGATCCAGGTCTATACACTCGTCATGGGCGTACACGAATCCGACCCATTAATTTCAACATCTCTCACTCATACATAACGAGACATATCCTATTTATTACAAGCCTTATAGATATTTTATACTAGACAAATAGATTGTGTGACTGGCATACAATGAGAGCTCTTTGTTATATACCTGTTAGGGATATATAGCCTATCGACAAGTATTTTTTGAGTAGATAATGTATGCACCACCCTAGATTACTTATCACATTTCTTTTTCTCTCTTTTGATCTCATAACTATTTGTGTTCACAATTATATTCACTCATAAACATAATTGGTTGACTTGTGAATACGAAAATTGAAAGTAACTACTGAACAATCTTCCTTTCTGCTTAATTCCCTCAATCATAATCGAACTCATTTTTCTAGAAGTATCCCATATGATCGAATCACTCATAATCTTCTACTAACACTCTAAGATAACAAACATTGAATTATATCTTAGGAACTAGCCTAAAGTCATAAGGGTAGTATATTTGAGAGCCATAATTCCTAAGGGTCTCATATTTTCAAAAGTTGATATCATTTATTTTTGTCCTCCCTCTGGTCAAATTTCATACATGTGGTATAAAACACATGTCATAGTGTTCTTTCCTTTTTCAAGGAGCGCATGTTTATCAAAAACATATTTTTGATTTATAAATACTATGCAGATGATAGTTTAGACATACCCAATTTCTAACTTGAGTTCTCTCATCTACTCAATTCAATTCATAACTCACATCTAGTGACTTATATAGATATAGGCATAATTACACTTAATTTTCCACTTCAATATCATCATTATGATATGCAAATCTCATTTCCTAAAATGAGACGACTATCTTATTTTAAGCACAAGCTCTCTCTCTTAAGAAATAGATAACAACATTCTTGTATGATCTCTTGAAATCTTAATTTCAAGAATATTGATTCACCCATATCCTTCCTTTCAAAGTTGGACAATAATCAATGTAATATCTGTCATTTTGAAGTGTATTTGTTGATTTTGTATGTTGGAGAATTTTTAAAATTTTAAATGAGAATGTTGAGAATTTCAGAAAACTTTTGTTTTGGGTTGCAGCAGAATTCAGTGTTGATCATTTCTTGCTATTAGAGACATAATTTGGTAAAGTGTAAAGCATGAAAGTTGTTAATTTATGTCTTAGCTTTAATCTGTAAAATGATTTGGTAAAATTCTGTGTATGTGAGGAGTTGTGTCTATTTGAGCAAGGCTGGTCTGGTTGAGAATTTCTGCAGAGATGCAGTGTCTGTTTGGAATTTCTGGAAATGACTGAGGCAGATTTAGTTGAAGAGGTGAACAAGAAAAATGTTCCTTTATGTGTGGAGATGATGCCTGTAAAATTTCAGAATTTTTGGATAAGTATATCTCAATGGAGAGTGATTTGAAGCAGGGCTGTTCGGTTAGACTTTGAGGCAGGAGTCTGGGTGACTTTTGGAGAGTCACTACTGGCTCTGTGTGGGTTAGTTTAATTTGAATTTGGATGTGTTATGTTTCTGCCTGTTGATTGTAAGGGACAAGAAGAATTGATAAGTTTGGATAATTATAGCTCATTTGCGAGCTGGCCAAGTTGGGGGATGTTCAGGCAGGAATTCAACTTAGCAGTATTTGTTATGGAGAGCCAGCCTAATGCGAGAAGGCATTTTACGGACTGGCAATGCGAGGTGGTATTATGGCGAAGTGGCAAAGTGAGTTGCCGAAGTGGTATAGGCGAAGAGAAGTTGGCGAAGAAGTATTATGCGATGAGGTATTGTGTGAAGAGAGATTATGCGAAGTAGCAGATCGCGAAGGAGCGAAGAGGCGAAGTAGCAGTTCACGAAGGAGCGAAGAGGCAAAGAAGCATTGCCGAGATGACATGTGCGAGGAAGAGTTGCGAGGAGAGTTTAGCGAGGCAACACGCGCGAGGAAGCTTATGCGAACTGGATTGTGTGAGGCAGTAATTGCCGGATCAAGATTTACCGGCTGGCAAGTGCGAGTTGGGAATGCGGAGTAAGATTGGCGAGCTGGCTTAGGCGAGGTAGCCTTGCCGAGGCGAGTTGGTGAGCTGGTTTGGCGAGGAAGCTTTGCTAAGCCGACTGGCTAGCGTGTTTCTGGGCAGAGGTCTATTTAATCCCCAGCACCCAATAGCGATTTTTTACGCTTTATCCCTTCTTCCTTCCTTTCGTAAAATTCAGTTTTCTTCCATATTTTATTCTAAGTCATTAAAGTTTAGATTTAAGCAATAGACTTCTAGATTAGTCTATATTTAAGGCAGAATCATAAATTTGAGCAATATTTTGCAGAAAACTCAGTTTGAAGGAAATAAGGTAAATTTTCTTCCTAAGTTATTTTCTTTGGATTTATTTAAGTTTTTGGGTTAGGATAACTAATTATGGGTATATAGAATTTAATGCTTGTGATCTGAAGCAATTAATGGTAATTAATGTGGGAGAAATTTTGGAGGATGAACTGCTGTGAACAGTAACTCCGAAATTTAATGTGGAATTTAATGCAGTTTTTCCTTAGAGAAATTAATGAGATTGATATTGGATATTAATAATAGAGATTCTAAGATAAATTATTATTAGGAAATCATGTGGAATATCATTAATTCGGAGAACCCTAATTTTTGTATATTTAGGGATTTTTCTTAGGAGGAGAATTCAGAATTTAATTGAGGAATTTAAGAGAGCAGTTTGGTAAAGGAATTTAAGGAAATTTTGTACAAGAGTTAAGTATGAACATTTACCTATTTCTTGTCTCTTTGAAATAATAATACTAATCACATTTGAATTATTCATTCTCATATGTTTATATATTTTGTATATACCGAAAATAGCTTGATCAGTATTCTTGGATCAAGTCCATGTATTCTTACTAGTGAAATCTGTTTGGATAATGATATATGATGGCGGTCTTGTGACCAATCTGTTTCCCTTGAGATTGAAACCCATGACCCATAGATAGAATGCTCCTCCCAATGAGAGTAAAGTCATTGGTCCAATGTGCACTTTGGGAACGCAGCTGGTAGAGTTCTGTACCAGTGTTCCACCTAGAG
>CANXYC010318940.1:0-10268 GCA_948193065.1 Aleurites moluccanus | reverse complement strand
TAAACAAAGGAAAAGAATTCTGCATTTTGTCAATTTTGTTCCCAAAACCGTGCCTCACCTTCCACCAAGAGAAAAACTCCTTCTTCTCCTTCAATTTGGTTCGGCCATTGTCAATCCATTGGAGCTTTGAAATTTTCTTTCGAGTTTTGGTGGATTAAACCATCACATTTCCTCCATTTCTTCATCCAAGCTTCAAAAATTTAGTTGGTGGTGTTCTTGGAAGCTTAGGGTTTCGGCTACTTCAAAGAATTCAAGGTAAGGTTTAAAAATTCTGGTTTGTTTAGTATTTGGGGATGTTTAAATGTTGTTAGAACCTTGGTTTGGGAAAATTTTGCTTTGGTTAGGGAAATGGCATAGTGACCGAACCAAAATTGGAAATTTGGGGAAAAGCTTGATTCTTTGTTTCAATTGAATAATTGATGTTGTATAAATGTGAATTAAATTGTTTAATTATGAAATTGAACATTGTTGTGCATTTTCCATTTGGACCGAATTGATTGGGGGAAAGTTTGATTCCTTGTCCAATTGTGCAATTGATGTTATAAATGGTGTTAATTAGATGTGAATTGAATAGTTTATTTGAGAATTAAACATCCATGTGCAATTTTCCCTTTTGGCCGAAATGAATTGAGGGAAATTTGGGGGAAATGGCCTTTGATGCTTTGATTGGGCAATTGAATGTATATATGATGCTTAAGGGATTAAATTGATGTGCATTGAGTGTTTAATTAGGAATTGGATTCCAATTTTTGGATTTGACCTTGGACCAAAAAGGAATTAGGGATTTTGTGTGAAATTGCTTCTAAAATTCTGCAATTGAGTGTTTAGAACTTAAATTGGCATGTTGAATTGATGTTTGGGTGCTTGAGTTGAATGAAATTGTGAGGGGGAAAGAAAGCCCCTTTGGGTCGAATGCATATTTTGGGGAAAATGAGAAATTTATTTGGTTTTTGTTAAATTGATTTGTTACAAGTGTAATTGGTAGTTTGAATTGTATGATTGTATGTTTAATTGAAGAATTTAAGGTTGGTTTGGGAAAAACTCCCAAATCCAAACCTAATTAGGGTAATCTTGAGAAAATTATTTTGAATTAGTGCAATTGAGCTTGGAATTGTTCAATTGATGTATTTAATTAGGGAATTGTGGAGTTTAATTGCAAAAATAGGGTTTGGATGATTTGGGCCCTTTGGGCCGAATGGGAATTGGACCTAAAGCTAAGGTTTTTGGTTTACCATGTGTGTGCAATGGATATGTATATGTAATGTGGTTATTTGATAGGTAATTGTAGCTTATAGGAAGTGATTTGCATGTTTATATTGAATTTGCAATGTGTTTAGGTCCTTATGACCAATAAAGTTCAAAATACTTTGGCATGAAACCTAGGCTTGAACGTGAACCCAAACTTGCTCGATTGTGCTTATAAGATATGTTATTACTATTGTATGGAAAGAAATTTGGGTTTAAACTTCTTTGGGTGTTGTTTTGGAATGGTCAAGTGACTTAGTGAAATGAGGGTTTTGAATGTGAAAGTGGATATGTGTGTCTTGTTGAAATGAGTGTGTATATGTGTTTGAATGTGATATGCTGGTTTGATATAGTGTTTTATCGGAGAGTTGGTATGTGTATAGGGGAATCCTCCATAGGAAAGGAGAAAGTGACAGAGCAGTAGGTACTCGGAGCCTCGGAGGCGCATTTTGGGCTTTTTGCGTGTCAAGACCCGATTTTCCGGACCGCGACGGTCCTAGGGCACGGGAAATGCCCATGGCGATCGACATCCATAGAACCCAGTATCATTACACAATCTATCAACCTCAATATATATATAATCATTTAATATAATTACCATCCATTAAATTATCCTGTTATTCATTCTGTTAACCTGTCAATCATTCTGCAGCTGGCTGTATCATTCACATATCTCATCATAAACCATCATATAACTCAAAATATAATTATCAATATATATTATATGTAATATATATCTCTTAAATAACCCATACATACCCAGGGAGCAGCTAAATAAAGAAACCTCAAATAATAATACAGAAATCCAGAATTTATACAAATAAACTGCAACAGAAATTCACGGAAGACAGATGTTGGGATTCTGCTACTTACTCCTTTCCTAAAATGAGGTAAACAAACAAAAAGGTGAGTATGGATGATACTCAGTGAATTTACATGCATCACAATAAATAATGGGTATAATTAAATAATGGTTTCAATCAAAGAAATAACAGCATACAGAATGGCTATCAAGGTACAGTAAACCAAAGAAATATCATATATAAGCTCGGTTACATATGGAAAGGCAGATAATGAGATGGACTGTATGAAAAGAAATCATACAGTCACCAGAAAAATCAAATATCACTGGACCATGTAGGTCACCAGTATCATATAAGCATAAGGCTGATCAGGCCCTATGGCCTGGACCATAACCCCTCCTAGCTAGGGTACAAATATACAATATGCACAAGGTCGACAGTATTTCCCCACTCCTTTGTCAAATCGGAAGTTCTACCAAACCATAATAGGGTCAATAGCAAGGGATACCATAAACAACAATGGCATCCAGATATCAATCAATCAATAATAATCGGTTCGGTATCAATCAATCAATATTCAATAAACTCAATTACAATGTCATAAGTAATATACAATTAATAAAAATCAAGTGTGATAATAAGATAAGGCAAGGAACAAGCAAGGGTTTGGTGGCCGAAATTGGTGGGTCAATTGGCATACCATTATCGCTAACGACAATGGTATTAATTGATAGGCCTATGGCATGCAAACAAATAAGCCAATGACAAATAAACTAGGCAAATTATCAAACGCAAGGTGACATACAATGGCAAGCCAATAAGTTAGGGTTCGGAGCAAAATTGGCTTGCCGATTCAATATGATAACAAGGTACATTGTTGAATAACACAAAGGTATCAAAAGCAAGATTAAACAAGATTAAATTAGAGTTAAATTGGCAAGGAAAAACCAAGAGAAATCAAACAAAAGCATAGGCAAACTTATGGCACAATGGTTCGGCCAACTAGAGTTTTGCACAATTGAATTCAATTCAACAATTTAATGATTCAAACATGATAATTAATGCAATTTAAACTCACCTAAGCCTTCCAAAATCTAATGCAATAGCTAATTCCACCAATTCACCAAAATTTCCCAGTTTGAGCTTACCTTGAAAACTCAACTTCTTCAATCTATAATTCCACATCAAATTAACCGTCAATTAGTTGTTCATTCATATCTAATTGAACATTTCTAATATCAATTTGCCATTCCTAACTCTAATTCAACATATCACCATTTACAACTTCAATTTCAACATTCAAATTGCAATTCCTATCAATTTTGTATAATCTAATGCAATTAAACTAATTACCCATTCAATTCAACCAAAATAATCACTAAAACATTAATCAAATCAAACAAACTAACAACTTACACATTTCACCCTCCATGGCCGAAATCCTTAAGGTGAATGGCCTCTTAAATCCTTGCTCCTTCCTTTAAATTGATGATAGAATTGAGTTTAGAAACCTTGATTTGCTATAATTCCATAAAAACCTTAAAGAAATCTATAAAGAAATTGAAAAATAGAATTTGGAATGAAGGAAATGTTTACACGGCTTAAGAAAAGAAAATGGTGGAGAAGATGAAGTTTAACCCGTGAATTACAGCCCATATAAGACAAAAATGATTGCAAAATTACAACTTAATCTCTCAAGTTTCAAGTTTTGCACTTTGGTCCTTAAATCTTCTGAAATTTATTCTAAAAATTCTGTTAGGATTTTGATATCAGTGTTAAAAGTGAATATGCTTATTTTCACTATTCACCTTGAATTACCCTTTATTTACCAAAATGCCATTGTTCACTTTTCAGTGTTCCTAATTGATTTTCACTTCTTTCTTTTTATCAAAATTAGACATAAATTATGGTCATATTTTACCCCCAAGTCAACTTCAGAAATTCATTTGTTGACTGGACTGCTAATTTCTCGGCAGTGTTCCTGACACCGCCATTTTCCAGAAAAGTTTCAAATTTGCTTTTTAACCGTGTCTCTAAAATTATTTCCCATCAATTCAAGACTAATGGACCACATACTGATAATTTATTCATGCACATAAGTTAGGAATTTATAGGGTAGTACATTGCATAAGGTGGGTTTATATATATGTTATTGCATTTCTAGTTTAAGGTATTAACATTTGGACATGTTATATGACCTTTGATAATGTTGGACTGATTTTAGACCAATTTGGTCAAAATTGCCTCTAAACGTGCCAATGGGCCAAAATTGGGGTTGCCGAAATGGCATAAATTGACCTAAAATTTGAATGGCTATAAACGTTGTTCTATAAACCGGTTTGACCTTAAATCAAGCCTAATCACCTTATATATATATGTACTTTGTATCTTAGATGTTAAATTTGCATACCATATATTGATAATATGTAAAACCAGAAAGTCACTGAAAAATGGGAAACGGACCCGTAATTTGGTAAGTTGCTGCGACAGCGCAACTGGGCCTGACGAGCCAATTTTGTAAGTTGTTCCTGATTGACTCTATATTTGTTCATATGGATATATTGACTATATTGCACCTTATATGAGTTGTACTTGTTGCATTTTCATCATATTTTGGAACATTTGCATATGGTAACATAACATGGCTACTTCGATGGTGTAGCGGGTAATTCCATCGACCGTATCCACACTAGTACTACTTGCCCTAGATTGAGATAGGGATATGGCTCTAGCCATAAGGATTGATCCTCCTTATGACATTTATATGGAAATGGAGATGTGGACAGAGGTGACAGTACTACTTGATTACTTGACCCAATCCTGTTTTACCTTATGCATTTGATCCATTCTATTATATTGTCATATCTTATCATATATGTATAAATGTCATCATACCTATTATTGTCATCAATGATCAATGTGTATTCATAAATTAGTAATGCATTTCATATTTATAGATTCACTGAGTATTTTTATACTCACCCCACAGTGTTCAATCCTTTTCAGGGAAAGAGTGAGACGCGGACATCCTCAGCTACTTTTGTACTTCCAGCTGCGGAGTAGAGGTATAGTCCTTCCCTAGTGTAGCATAGAATACTCCATGATATAATACTCCATGATATTATTTGTAGATATTTATATGTATTATTTGTGGACATGTATGGACTGTAATTATATGTTATTATGTGAATGCATATGTATGTATATACTGTAACAGGGGGTGCAGCCGCTACGGTAAACCTATATTATATCGTCAAATGTATGGACTGATATTATTGAGAACTAATATATGAATTGTGATGTATGAAGTTGATATATGAGTTGACATAAGTATTGTATGATATGAGCTGTGTATTGGAGGTTGACCTGGGAGTTGATATTGTTTAGAAGTGCTTTTCTCTGTTTTTAGCATGGGGGTAAATGTTAAGATTATAGGGGATATTCTGTCCGTTTTTCTGTAAAACTTAAGAGTTGAAAAAAAAAATTTCATAAAAATGGTTAAATGTAATGAAAACATGTAACTTGGGTTCTTCGTGGTACTGGTTGTATGAACTGTTCCCATACCCTAGGACCGTCATAGGCCTATAGTGTGAGATGTGACATCGGACTCATATCGGACCGAGCAAAACCCGCCAAAGACCCGAAAGATTGAAAAATGAACCAAAAAGATTGAACCCGCACTATCCGACTATCTTTCAGTCGTAGGATTTGGAACCGACTATAGCTCGTGTCAGGGGTTTTCTTTCTCATTGATTAAAAATCATTGACACCGACTGACCGGAGCTTTTATCTGAGGTTTTCTTTCTCATTGATCAAAAACCGCCTCCATCGACCGACCGAAGCTCACTTTTAGGGGTTTTCTTTCTCATTGATTGAAAATCGCTGCCATCGATCTACCAGAGCTTGCATTTTAGGTTTTCTTTCTCATTGATTGAAAATCGCTGCCACCAGTTCCCCTTGAATCGCAACCAATCAAGCCTCTAATTAATTCTCTTTGAATTAATTGGACCTCCGCTGAAGCCAGAAGTGGAACTCCAATCTGAAAGGACTGTCTGACTGTCACTGATCAGACGTACACAAAAGAAATTATAATCAGACTTCCTCAAAATCATTTTCAAAGCCCAAGTAGCTCTTAGCACCCAAACCCTTCGCAAGAAGAGCGAACTATGTAGATTTTGATTCATATTAAAATAGGATATACAGGCATGCTCTTTAATTGAGCATTAAATCCAAAACCCTAAAATTATTTTATTTGCTTTAAATTCATTCATTTTGGAGGACATGTGATTAACCTAAAGCCCTATAAGGGCTAGAGTCAATCCCTCTGACTCAAATTGAAGAATTTGTGATTAACTTATAACCCTTACGGGCTAGAGTTAATATCCTCAAATTATTATAGATATAATTACTTAAATTCTTTATCGCTTTCCAATTTATTTACTACTTTCCATATAAATGCCATGTTATAAAATGATCATCATAAAATCATAATTTTAAGTCATATATAATCAAAAACCAAGTTAGAATTTCTTAAATTGAAAACCAGTCCTCGAGCTTAGATCCGTTAAAAGGTCTAGTGCTTTTATCCATTTGTGCAAATTTGAATTGGAGTCATTTTTTGGTTTTTTCCTTATATTTTCTTATTAAAATAAAATTAAGATGGTGACTCCCCAAGATTCATTTTCAAAATAGATTTGAACTCAAAACAGAAATGAAACTTTTTCAGTGAATTGCTAAATAGAACTTCAAGCAGGCTAGGTATTTCAACAATATGAGATCTTTGACCCAAAAAAGGAGCGGTCCGCCGGATCTCTGTGGCCCTTTAGGTAAGGCCTAAAAATAGTGGTCTTAAACATCTACACAGTAAAATTTGAGCATACCTGAAAAGGTCATGGAACACTTCACTAGCTCTTCATTATCATTTCTTTCTCTATCATACGAAGTATTCTTATCGATGGATTATGTTTGTTCTTCTCATGTTGGTGATTAGGCCCTTGCCTTCCACCAGTACAAGGCTTATTTATTAAAGAAAGCTTGCAGAAATGGTATGAGTTTGTCATAATTGTAAGTACATGTGCCCTTTCAATTAAAAAGAAAGCGAAATTAGGTTAACAATACCTTAGCCAGTATTCAATAATAATCATAATTACATAAAAAGAAGACATCTAATTGTCATATTTCATCTAGTCATGCCAACAATTTGATTAATTAATGCACTACCTTGACAGACCTCCCTCTTTGATATCCCAGAGCTTAATAGTTCCATCCCTACCTTGGCTACATCCATCATAACAAAAATAAGAGAACACATTTGCTGATAAAACCATTTCACATCCTTGAAAAATAACTTGAAAAGCTCAAAACAATGATAAATACATCAAAATGCACTTGATAACATTGTCAATGCCAATCACAAAACTGCTAATAGATACTATCCCATGAGTTGCACTATGCACCCTTCAATAAAATAATACAAAACAAAAATCATTCAATCAAAGGAATCAAAATCAAAACATTGAAAAGACATTTCAAAAATTTCTTGAATTACCGCAGATGATATTGTTCAATGCTAAAGCATATCCCAAATTCGCAACTCACCATCTACCGAATTGTAGCATTAATTCCAAAAAAAAAAAAAAAATCAAGGCCAAAAATAATTAATAGTTAAATGAAAATTTGAGTAATTGTTACCAAGTGAATAGTATAGGTTTAGATGAATGAAAACAAACGTCCATTATAGAAGTGTGATGGCCTCTTACTGAAAAATAATATGGTATATGCTTATATCATTGAATTTGCAATAAAATCAAATCACACTAATTTTTTAATTATCACTTTAAACCCATAACTAACATCGACAAACTATAAACTTCTATTATAAGAAATTGAACACATTGCAGAAATTGAAAAATTTATAAAAATACAATTGAGATAAAAACTAATTTTAATTTACTGATGAAATAAAAAAATATATGTTGGCGTTATATATAGCTTGGACTGTATGAAAATACCACAAATTTTGATAAGAGTTTCGACTTTGCTTCAAGAAATTTCCTTGAGGTTGCTTAGAAAAAAGGAAAATAAACAAATAAAAAAAAAAGGAAGAGTGAGATTACTGAAAGAAAGTGGAAAATTAAGAAAAATATATATATCAAAGACTTACAGTAGAAACTCTTGCTTTGAGAGTCTTACTGCTAGAGAGAAAGAAGAAGAAGTGGAGGTTTGAGAAAGAAGAAAAAATGAAGGTTTGAGAATTAAGATTTAGGAAGGAAAGAAAGGACGATGATGGTTTTGTAAAAAAAAAAAAAAAAATCCTCATGTCCTTCATAGTATGGTAATGTCAAAATTGATTTGTTAAGAATTGGTAAAAGTGATGATGAGATTTGGTAAATCAAATCAACATCTTTGAACACATATTATATTGTTGGCAAATAGTATTACAGGTAAAAAATTGACAAAAAAAATATATCTCTTTTCTTGGTTTTCATGGCTGAATAGTCAGTCAAAAACATGTGAGATTTATTGAGAACCAGTAATATAACTTGATTGAGGATTAAGGTGGATGTGGATCCCACGTTTTATAGGCACATTAACGACAATCAAAACATGGCATAAGTCATGTTTCTCTCATTCCATATGCGGTCTTCTTTCATAACATCATTAACGACAACCTTATTTATTTACCCTTAATTAGAAAGATTATAATATATAATTTTTATATAATTATAGGAAATTTATATAAATAAATTATAATGTTATAAATTACATATTTTTAAAAAATATAAATTAAGTAAAAAAAAAAAAGGCTAAAACTCTCACAAAATATACACCTTCGACTAATTGAAATAAAGAAGAATTTATGGAGTTAAAAAAGTTAAATTTAATTTCTACAATTGGATTAGACAAATATAAATTCAAATGTAACTTTTTTTTCCTTTTTGTAAATTGATTTTTTTCGTTAATTAAAGAAAATAGAATGTCAAAATTTGAATGGCATAAAAAGTTACCTATAATCAAACTTTGAAAGGTCCAATTAATTGCATTTTTTTTTCATTTCACAATTTATAATAGATTACAAATGGCTAATGAATTTTTAATTTGATAATATAAGAATAATTTTAAGGTCATGAAATCTCGAGTTTAAGATTAATCGACATTAAATTTATCAAAAGAAATTTTTTTATAATAGATAATTGTAAATGAATGATGTATTCCTTTTCCATTTTTGCAAATTAGGACTAATCACATCCCTTAAGCCAAGATATTTTAGAAAGTCAGTTGTGTTAGTATAGTTGCTCTAAAGACAATCATTGTAATGATGTTTTTAAAAATATATCAATAAAAAGACATTATTTATTAATCAGTAATTATTATTGTTTAGAGTGATATTGCATAACTGTTTAATAAAGTCCATGGTATAAACATAGCATGAAGGCATTCATGATATGATCATGATAGTGAGATGCTTATCATGTGTAATTATGTTTTAACCTAAATTTCCCTGGTCATAGAATCAATGAGAATCGACATTATTGATTCGAAAAAACTAGCATATGCGTATACTATTTGATTTGATCAAATCATCTAATCTTATAAAGATGCTAACATTGAGATGTTTGAGAATAGCATGTGGATGCTTACTAGGAGTAGTAATTGCATCGGAGTGATCGCAGGAGATAGTCATATGGAAATCTAAACAATGTTAATGACTTATCTCTGCATGGAAATGTGTAAATGTCCTTAAACTTGAGATACTTAAGAGTGATCTAGAGTGAAGATGCTATACTTTAATTCTACACTTAGCTCTCCCAAAGGGTCTGCTTGTAGGGTGGACATTGGGTATAGTTTGACACACTCGCAGATATTTAAGTAGTCAACAAAGGATATCATAACTCCTATTAGAAGGAGGGTTTTACCTAATGTCACACCCTAACTCCAGCGGTGCGACGGTCCTAGGGCAAGGGTAGGCTTAAGGCCACCATAAACCCGTAGAACTCTCATATCCCGGATCTCATTTATATTACACATTCATATGAAATACAGATATCATACAATAATCATTTCTATAAATCCATTTAAGCATCAATCATATTTTTACCATTATCATTTCATAATATTCTCTTGTTCCTTACTGATCAAAAGATGCATCTCACATCACTAAGGAATAAGAGTACTCAAAAGATAACCATTCATACATCAAAATATTATCATCCTCAAGTG
>CANXYC010318928.1:0-19615 GCA_948193065.1 Aleurites moluccanus | reverse complement strand
ATAATAAATTTTTTACAACCTCAAATTATATATATATATATATATATATATATATATATATATATATATATATATATATATATATATATATATATATATATGTATATATATATATATATATATATCATAATATTATAAAATTTCAATATTATTAATTATTATTAATTAAATAATTTCAAATTAAATAGAAATCATATTATTTTCTATATAGTGTTGGGAATAATTTTTTATAAAAATTTAATTTAATTCTATTGAAAGAATTAAATTAAATTAAATTTTTTCAGAAGAGTCTAAATTTAATGACTCAAATTTAGCAGTGTACATGATTGACACTCAATCTAGTTATATAGTGTACGAGAAGTTTGATTGAACCTTGGCCGCAGATATAAATAAACTTTGAAAATTTTGCCAGTGATTGAATGAACCTTAGCAGCAGATACCAATAAACTTCAAAAATTATCAATATTGCCAGTGATGACAACTATCATTGACCATATGCCTTATGTTGCAGATGTGTTCAAAACAACCTTCAGATCTGCAACAACACTTTTGACAGATATGCATGAACTTTTGCTAGCCACTTATGTGAAGTAAAGTTTTGGAATATTCGAAGCTAATGCATGACTGATACTTTTTTTTTTTTCCTCAATAGATTCTTATTTCATTAGATTATTGTATGCGCACCTAAAATAAGTCTTAGATATTAAATCCCTTTTCATTTCTTTATTGTAAAATTTTTTAATGAGAAACACTAGTACATAACATAATGTAAATTCTCAAATACCCATCTATTAGAATATTATTTTAGTCATATTTCAAACTAACTTGGCAAATACATGAATAACAAAGTTATAGAAATGGAAATAAACCACACAAACAATTATAATAAATAAAAAAAAAAAGAAATAGACCACACAATAATTATACAAGGTTATGTGCTTGTATTATCTGAATTATATCTTGTTCTATTTTAGTTGAATGATAACTTTTCCATCATTAGTGCTTGAAAAAAGGGAGCCAAAGCTCTCTAAAAAGCTTTCAATTCCAGAGTATATCTTGCACTTGGATCGAATTTTTCCTTGAACCACATAGCCTTCCATCTCCTTTGTAAAATCTGTAAAACGATCTAAAAATGAACCCACCAAAAACCCTTCCATCCTCACATTCTTGCCAACCATATTTAACAAATTCCTCACACCTTCTCTCTTTGACCAAATCTACATCAAAATGTCAAGTTAATAGCTGTTTGGATTCCCAAATGTTAATTTGGGATAGTTTTGTAAATACAATTGTTGCAATATCATCTCAAAACATACATAAATATTTCCAAATGATAATTCTAATTCTTAGCGTTTTATATATCGCTAATCACTAATTGCTAATATTGATTCTCTATATATGCCATCTTGTGGGTAATGTGTGATAACCTTAGCTAAGAGGGGAGTTGAGTTAAATTGGGCTATTTAATTTTTTTTTTTTTTTAACTCTAGTTGAAATTCAAATTCAAGATGTCATAGGACATGGCTCTACTATAACTGAACTAAAGGCTTATTAAGATTTTTAAGTCTTTCTTGAACGTTTTAAGAACTTCATCCAAGTGTATTTATTTGTACAAAAATCAATAAATTTAAGCAGTGCGTAATCTTTTTATTATTTTATTAATGAATTCACTGTTATAATATAAATGACTCAATTAATATTAATAAAACACTGACAATAAAAGTATAATTGATTGGACTCCAGATTAACTAATATATAGATAAAGCACTGTCAATTAATTGAATATAGAGATTTAAGTAAAGTACATAAGAATCAACCTAAAAACCTAGTATGTAGGTGGGATCACCATCAATTATGCTTTTTAGGGTTTTGATGTGTAAGCTACTGGAACTGTCAATCAAGAGTGAGTGTCTAAACTATTAACCATCAACTTAAAGAAATAAAGAAAAACAAAAAGCTACATTATTAGCTATGTGTTTATATGTGTCGAGAGAGCCAATTTGAAATTAAGACTACTTATTTATATTGAGGGTAGGGTAACTAGTTAGATAAGTGAGCTACCTTTTAGGGATTTGACCATCCCCTTGATTTTAGGAGACCATGGTAATTTTCAATACATGATTCTCACCTAATCAAGTCATCAATAGCCAATTTCCATCAAATTTCTTTATTAAGCTTCAATTTGAGCTGATGACTCATCTACATGTGGGCCTCACCTTTTATCTCATGTCTCTTTATTAATGGGTTTCTTCTATTTTTTGGCTAGTGTTAACAATTCCCTTTACAACTTTTCAGTTTTTGGAAAGTGAAAGGTCGTATCTTTTTCAATGGGCCACACTCCAATCGTTTGAACTTTCAGGGAAGCCGAAGGATTATACCTTTTCAACTTCTAGTCCAGCCCTATATAAGTGAACCCTCAATTTCATTTTCTACTTTGCACTGTCACTTTCACCTTCTTGGGTAAAAAAATTTCAAGCACTTTTCTCTCAATCCACTTTCCCGAGTTCATCCAAATTCAAAGACATTAAAGTAAGTTCATCGTCTTTATGAAAAAAAAAATAAAATAAAATATTTTGATCTTTATTCCTATGCCTGAATTGCATTTTCTTTGTTTATGTCAGAATGGTTCAATCTCAAAAAGAGAAAGAGGCTTTGGTTGGTGCACCCTCCAAAACTTTCAAAGAAATTAATGAAACTGGTCGGCCATCAATCCCTTCTGACAACCGATACATTTTAGGGTCGATCCTTAGTTCTAAGGGTAGCAAATATGAATATTTTCTTTTTGGTGAAAAGCATTCCCCTCCTAAGTTCAACTTTAAAAACTCCTTTAGCTTATAGGTTTCAAATAAAGCAACCCGGATCCTGGCCAACCATACTGACTGACTTTTTTAGTTGGTATACTCGGCTCCAACAAACCTACTCGAACAATTGAAAATCTTTAGGAATTTTTTTTATCTTCTATAATTCACTCTTACTTGAATTCCCTTTCACAAACAGCTCTTGTTTCCTCCACTTCTCTTTTGGTTGACTAACAATGATGTCTTTGCTTTCCTGTTCGGCCCAATGTCTATAACCTTGTTTGATCCAATTGTTCTGTTTAACATCCCTCTCTCTGGCACTTCAATAGATGCTTCTTTAGAAGTGGCCTCAAATGTTAAGATCTCCTTTAAAAAGAATGACTGTAACTATAGCAGTTTTATTGAACTTAACCGAACTTCTGATGAATAACTAAGTTTCATTGAACATGTTGCTTTTCTTCTATACTGGCTGTGCAAGTTTGTCTTATGCACTGCATCAGTGAAAGTCACCAAAAAGCATCTTAAAATAGCCACAGCTCTAGCTCTAGGAGAGAAACTTTCGCTTGGATGATATATTCTTGCTCATATTTATCGAGCGATTCATATCTTCCTGCATAGTGGAAACCCATCTTCGTTCTGTCCGATCACTGGGCCGCTTTGGATGGTCCAAATCTGGCTAATGGCCTTCTTTTATAAGCTCATTCATATTACACAAAAACCTCTGTCTCGGTCTGTTTCTAATTACTAGGTTCGATCTTTCTCCTTCAAGGACCGGTCATTCCACCAAGTGTTCTCTTTCTTTTATTCCACCAAGCACAAAGATAACTCTAAATTCTGCCATTTTCGTCCAACTAACTTCGTCCTAAATGGACTAGATTCAGTCACAGATCTATGTGGTTGGTGAAGAGTTTACTTTTAATGAATGGGTTGAATCTTGGAATAGCATCTTGATTGCTAGGGAGTTGCACCTTAGCACAGTCTTAAATAATAAATATAGTGTTGAAGTATATCATCCAAACTTATGTGCTCGCCAATTTGGCCTTATCCAGTGTTTTCTCTTTCCACTTGTTTACTCATACGACATTTTTAGGACTACTCCACCCATGATAACTGTGGAAGTAATAGATGAGATTAACAAGTTGTATGAGGAAAGGGTACCCTTAGTGATGTTGGACGATTTTCCTGTATCTCCTGATTGTTCGGCTACATATGAAAGCTAATGGGCTGAATTTACAAATTTAAGATGGAGTTTCCAATTGATGTAGTTTGGGAGATGCAAGATTTTAGTTCGGCAAAGTGGGAAACTAAAAGAACTACTTCTGACACTACTTCGTCCCATGTGTATGAATCGAACCCCAACAAATCCAAAGGTATACATATTTACGAAATTCTAGCCTTCGAGAAATTTTATGATTTTAAATATAACTATCTTGAGCCAAACGAGACATTTCTACGAGTTCAAGAGGACCAAAGAGAAATACAAACCAAAGCCAACAGGAAAGCCTTAATCGAAAGAGAGAAACTGGCCAAGGCAAGGAAAAAGTTGATGGACAATGACCAACTTCTCCAAGGCAGATAGGGATCTTCCAAGTCGGCAACTATTTTTCTTGGGTGGATTCCTGTAGAGGTCCCCAAAATCAATTGGCCAAAAGTCCTAAATGCCCCTAACCGAGCAACAACTGCATCACCTGTCCTGGCCGAAGAGACCGAGGAGGTGGATGAGACCGAGCAAAATAATATTTTCGACCAAGTCAAGTCCTACCTAGATGCCCTGGCCTCTCTTAAGGATATCATCCCTGTTCTTTCCCTCAATGAAGATCTTTCAAAGATGGCCAATGCCTTTTCTATCTTTATCTCAACTCATGCCACCGAGGCACATCTCTTTGTCATCCTCAAAGCTTCTATCAACTCTTTTTCCACTGACTTCAATCAGCTATCTAATAGATATCAGTCTGCCAACAATTCTGTTGCACACCATAAAGAAGCCGTGAACCATCATTCTAAAGTCAAAAGTCACATGCAGTTCCTAATGAAGTTCGGTAAAAAGTCTATGGCCAAAGTAAAAGAATTCACTGAGAAAATAAGTGGATCGAGGCCAAGATCCACAAACTTCAATTGAGTTATTGATGGTTTCTTGGCAGAAAGAAGATTGTGCCAAACATGTTGTCACCACGAAAGAAGATGTCGAGAAACTCATTTCCACCAAAGATGAACAGCTTGCAAAGGTCAAAAAGCTGGAATCCAGGGCAGTCTCAACTCGATATGAAACCAAGTAGATTTCGAGGACTATCAATGCTTTGTTCAAACAACTTTAGAACTTTAATTTTCTTTTTAGTATTTGTCATTGATCATTTGAACTGTTTTGTTTAATTTGTAAATGCTAAATTTTTTTTTTGGTGGTCACGAGACTAACTTTTTAAACAATTATTATTTTTGCAGCTATGAGGCCGATTTTAATATATGATATATTTTGATATGCATGGATTTAATTGTCATGAACTTTAAGTAATCGACTTAATATAAAGAACTCTAAAATTAGTTTATGGAAGTAGTCAGCTTCAATAACCAAATATGTAAATTCATTTGAAAAGTAATCACTATTTATAAACCGAAAATATATCATTTTTATGAATCGGTTGAGTAATCGAAACACTTAGAAATTGAATATAATTATTTTGATAAAAATAAGGATCGGTTAATCCCTTCCCAAATAGATTGAACATAAGGCTTTAAATATTTTCCATTGACAGACATATTATGTTCTTCACCATCTGGATCTGACATCTTACATGCTTCATTTCCTTTAATGTCTTTTACCACAAAGGGCCCTTCCCAATTCAGCGACCATTTCCCAAGTTCCTTATCCTTGTGGCCAATCAGTAAAACCACCTTCCACACTAAGTCACCGACTTTGAAATCCTTTGTGTGAACCCTTTTATTGTAAGCTCTTTCAACCCTCTTCTTTTAGGCTTAGATCCTGTCTAAGGCTACGAGCCGATTAAAGTCGAGGTCATCTGAATCCCTGACTATTGCTTGACTATACTGATTGGCTGTTAGATCTCCTTGGTATTGACATCTTAAGGATCTGATTGTTAGTTTTACTAGGATCATAACATGGTGTCCATATACGAGTTTATAAGACATTGCTCCCGTAACTATTTTCAAGGTAGTTTGAATAGCCAATAGAGTTTCTAAACTCGTGCCAGACCCTTGGGTTATCCTCTACTATGTTTGTGAATGTTGAGCTTAATCACCTTATTTGTGGCTTTGGCTTGACCATTGGCTTATGCATAATATGGAGTAGAAAGTATCAACTTGAACTTATACTCTTCGCAAAATGCCTTGTCTTCTTTCCCTGTAAATATTGTGCCGTAATCGATCGTGATAGATTCAGATAAACTACTTCGGTGGAGTATGAATTTCTTAAAGAAACGTATGACCGATTGTTGGTTTACTATCATCAATGCGATTGCCTCCACCCACTTAGAAAAATAATTGGTCGCTACCAAAATGAAGGGATGTTGTTTCGAAGAGAGTGGATAAATTTTTCTAATAACATCAACAACCCATCCCCTAAATGACCAAGGTTTAATGACCGAATGTAAATAAACAGTTGGAAAATCTAAATCGGCCCATATTTTTTATAGGCTTCATACCCTTTAGCATATTTGATGCAATCTTTTTCCCTTGTCAGCCACCAATAGCCATGTTGTTCCAACAACTGTCTCATTAACCGCCCTAACTTGTGTGCTCCTGCTGCACCTTCATGAATCTTGGTCATTGCTAGCATGGACTCCTTTGGGTCGAGACACAACAATAACTATCGCTTAGATGTTTTTACTAAAGAACTCCATTGTCTTGCCAAAATCTCGGGGCAATAAGCCTCACCTTAGGACTTGCCCCTGAGGATAGATTCTAAAGATAATCAATCAATTCGGTCTTCCAATCATGATTCAGATCTATCATAAAAATTCCTTGAGGTTTCTCCACTTGATGCTCAATTCGGTCCAACCTTTGATGCATAAAACCATAGTTGGTCTGTATTCTAGAGGTACTTCTGCAAACCATGCCTGATATCCTGAAGCTCCCAGAGCTAATTGATTCGTCTCTTCATTCTCGGCTCGCTGGGAATACTCAAGGAAGAAGTGTTCAAAACCTTCTAACAAATGCATGGCCTTGTTGCAATATGATTACAATGCAGGAGATTTGCATCGGTGCTCACCTGAAACTTGCTTTATCATTAAAAGGGAATCTCCTTTTATATTCACCAATTTCACTTCTAATTCGGTTAGAATTTCTAAGTCGATTAACAGTATTTCATACTTAGCTTGGTTGTTGTTGTTGCATGGAAATCCCAACATAAATTCTAACTTCATACAGATGCCCCCCAGGAGAAGTCAAAACAATCTCAGCTCCAGCCAAATTAGTAGTTTTTGAACCGTTGAACCATATTTGCCAGGAACTCCCAAATAGATAGTTGACTTCCAATTCAAGCTCATCTTTGGTTGGATGATATGCTAAGAAGTCGGCCAATACTTGTTTTATAATTGCCTTATGGGGAACATAAGTGAGAGTGAACTCAAATAGTGCAATTGCCCACTTTCCCAATTTATTTATTAGAAAAGGTTGAGAAAGGATATATTTGATGATGTCAGTTCGGCTTATTACAAGAATTACTACTGGCAGCATGTAGTGTTGAAGCTTTGTGCATGAGAAATATAGAGCAAGACACAACTTATCTATTGTCGTGTATTGTGTTTTAGTTTCATTCAAACTTCTATTCAAGTAATAAACAGTTCGTTCAACACTCATTAGATACACGATATTTATTATTATTTGAACAAAAATAAATAAATTCAGGCAGTGCATAATTTTTTATTATTTTATTAATAAATTTATTGTTACAGTCTAAATGGCTCAATCAATATTAATAAAACACTGAAAATAAAAATATAATTGATAGGACCAAGATTAACTAATATATAAGTAGCACCGTGAATTAATTAAATCCAGGGATTTGGGCGAAGTATAGGAAAATTGACCTTAAGACTTTATATGCAGATGGGATCACCATCAATTATGCTTTTTAGAATTCTGATGTGTAGGCTGTTAGAGTTTCAATCAAGGGTGAATATTTAGACTCTGAATTGTCAACTTAAAAGAATAAAGAAAAATAAAAAGCTGCAATATTATGTCTATGTGTATACGTGTTGAAAAAATCAATTTGAAATTAAGACGACTTATTTATACTATAAAGCTAGGACAATTGGTTGGGTAAGTGAGCTGCCTTTTAGGAATTTGATCATTTCCCTTAATTTCAGGAGCTCATGATAATTTTCAATACATGATTCTCATCTTAATTAAGCTGTCAATAATCAATTTTCAACAACCTTTTTTTTTTATTAAGTTTCAATTTGAATCAGTGACTCATCTACATATAGGCCTCATCTTTAATCTCATGACTCTTTATTAATGAGTTTCTTTTAATTTTGGGCCGGGGTTAACAATATTAATCTGTAAAAATAAATCAACTTTAAGCATCAAAGCACACAACATAGAAAGCTATATACAACAAAAATCAAGATTATTAGGTATCTATGTGTGATATGAAAGTCAATTTAAATATCCAAAATAAAAACATAGTAGCTGGACACAAAAAAAAAATCCAGAAAAACAGAATTTTTATATTTGTAAAATAACAAAAACAGAACAAAAATTAATTAAGAAAGCAAACTTTATGGTTTTCAATCATTAAAATAACATTTTGGATCATATATATACAATAAGAACACAAATATGATGTGAATCTAAATATTCAAATTGAAGAGTTTATCAAAGTGCTTAGAGTATAAACCGATGAAATTATTAGCATAAATAACTAATTAACAATTAATTTCACCCATAATCATTTACTTTATCACTAAATCTTAATTTGTAATAGTAAATCATTATTGATTTTATAGTAATAAAGTTACTATAGTTCAAAATTTTAAAAAATTTAGCCTAATTTTTTTTATATATTGAGAAGAAAATCTTGCAATCTATTTTTAGTGTAAAATTATATTAAGAAAATTTCTACTTACTTAGCAGGTCAAAATCTTGTTAATAAACTTCTATCAAAAACTTAAGAACTAAGATTTTATTTAAACAAAAAGTTGATTAATTTTATATATGCAAATTGAAGTTTAATAACCACATTCAAATTGTCATAATAATAAGCTATAATTGAAATTAAGTCCAAATTAACATTTTTTAATTTGCATTATCATTATAATAATAACAACAATAAAATAATTTAAAGAAAATGAAGGTGATGAATTACCAACCTTATTATATTCAGATATCATTCCACAAAGAGGTATCCTTGCATTATAGTTGACATGATTAAGCACCGCCTCCAACATTTTACCACCAACATTGTCAAGATATATATCAATGCCATTAGGGAAATACCTATAAAATTAGGCCATTTATGTGATAATATTTCAACATATCCATTTCATCTCGTAAAAATGAAATTAATTGTGATTTCTTCATTAATATATATATTACAAATTACTTGCTTAAAGCAGCATCATAGTCTGTTTCCTTTTTGTAGTTGAATGCATCATCATATCCAAACTCATCCTTTAAGAGCTTTACCTAAAAACACCTTACAAGAATCGTATAAAAAATAAAAATAATACACATCTTATAACATAGTTTCTTCTTCTTTTTTCATCAAAATCATCTTTTTTAACTTATTAGATCTCACAAAAATATTTTTATTATATAAAAGTGTTAATTCGGAGAAAAAATAATATATATTTCTCACAATTTAATTTTTAGAATATAATTATAAATAAAATTTTAAATTAAAGTAAAATTATTTAAAAGTTAAAAATAAAATATAATTACAAAATAATGTAAAATTTAGAATAAGTTAGTGCATTATGCCAAACCTTAAATTTAATAATAATAATAAGATGTAAGCAAGAAATAATAACCTTATCATCAGATCCAGTGCTTCCAATGACTCGACAGCCCCTAAGCTTTGCCAATTGGCCAGCAAACATTCCAACACCTCCTGCGGCAGCTGAGACAAACACATTTAACCCTGGCTTTGCTTCACCTACCACCACTATGCCCAACCAAGCTGCAAACCCAGGTACCCCTGTAATGTATATCCATTCAATATCATAGTTGAGACATGAACAATAATTAAAATTGTAAAATTAATTAATTAGCTTTTGATTTGATTGTATTATAAGTATTTTTATAAAAACGAAATTTTGAGTTTGTAATCTATTTAAAATAAATTGTAAAATCAAACTATATTTGTTTTTCTTTATTTTTGTTATTTTAAAAATTAAAAAACTATATTTTAAAGTAAAAAATATATATATATATTTTTAAAGTAAGAAATAATATTATTTTTTAATTACATACATCCAAACCTTTTTAAGATACATGAAGATTTTCAAAATTTAAATATATTGTATGTAAGTACCTTTTATAATAAAATTATAATTTTTAAAAATTTATTTTCTAAAATAATGAGAAAAGAATGAAGCTAATTTGGCCAAGTTATCTGACTAAATTACTATCATCTCACTAAGATTTAACCAAAATTTACTACTTAATTTAATTTTTGGATAAAATATTAATATTTTACTTAATTACTAGAAGAAAATTCTTGCTTACATTATATATATATATATATATATATATATATATATATATATAAAAAGTTTTAATTGGTCCCAAAAAAAATTTAAATATAATTTACAGTAATAAGTTTTAATTGGTCTCAAAAAAATTTATATATAATTTACAGTATTAAAATTATATTATCCATACATATTAATAAAAATTATTTGAATAAAAAATAGTTTTAATCGGTCCAAAAAAATTTATATATAATTTACAATACTAAAATTACTTTATCCATACATATTAATAAAAAATATTTGAATAAAAAATATTTTTATTAATAATTTAATTAATTACTATTATTCAAACAATATTCTATTAAAAAAAGAAAATACTGATTAAATAAAAAAAATAAAATTTTCAATAAAAATTAACTTGTTTACATTTATTTTATTATTTATTAAATTTTTAATTTTTTTTTTTATCAAAACCTAACTTATCATTTTTTTAAAAACTTTTTGCCTCCCCTCCTCTCAATTACTTTTCTTCTCCGTTCAAATAAAAAAATAATTTTTTTCTTCATACAACACAATACATACCAGTGATCCATATGAGTGGATGCTAGAGTGGTTCAACTTTTCAAGTTTGTTAAATTTTTCAATTGATCAAAATCTAACTCTAATTATGGTAATTATATTAAAAAAATATAAAAGTATAAAATTTTATTTTTATGTTTATGTTATTTTTAAAAAGATTCATAATACACTTTATGCATTTTTCTAATTATTTTTATTACTTTTTATTTTATGATATTTAAATTTTATTTTGTAAAAAAATAATTTGTTATTCTACTTTGATCTTTCTAATTAATATTTTTTGTTTCACCTCGTGAATTAGACTTATTTATTACTGATTTTTTTTTATTAAACTAAGTTTATAAGCTTATCACTAAAATAAATTAATAAGTGATAAAATATTTTAGTTAATATATTTAAATTATTTTTTTTTTAATAAAAAAAATATTGATATCTTTTTTTTTTTTCTCCATCATTAATTATTAGATAGTATTGAACAATTAAAATATTTAATTTTGTTATAAAATAATTAAAAAATTATTATTTTTTCAATTTTATGATATAAATAATATATTTAAAAAAATAAAAATTGACTAGTAAAATTGGGCATACAACAGTAATTTCGTCAAGTAATTTACCAAGAGAATTGAGGTAATCTGGTAGAGCAATTCCTGCCGTAGGATCAATCTTCGTAATTCCAGAATCTGATGGTATCACACAGTACTCAGCAACTGGGAAGTAAGGATGAAGGACAATATCGCCCTCTCTGTATCTATTGTCCTTTGACTTGATTATCCTTCCTATCCCAAATTCTCTTAGCACCTGCATAAATTTTCCTTTTTATATCAATTTTTAATAAAATTTAATCCCTTTCAACCATTTTTATGCTCAAATTTATTTTTAATAATTTCAAAATTTTAATATATTATTCAATTTTAATAAATTACTCAATTTAAAAATTTAATTTTAATTCTACCTTAAATAAGATATAATTGCAAAAATTCTATGAAGCCCTTTGTTTTCATAATATAAAAAGAAATATTTATTAAGAAATCAGAACTTTTAAAACAATTATTAAAAAAAATAAATATTAGATTGATTTCTCAAAATATAATGATAAAGTTATAAGTAGGTGTCAAATTTAGATTTTGTTAAAAATGAAAATTTTATAAACTGCTTTTGGTTACATAAAAAAAAAAATCAATTTAGAGAAAGTAAAATATATTTTCAATTAGATAAACATTTTCATTTTTATATTAAAAATTAAAAATTAAAATTTTAGTCCGCTTTTGGATCTCAAATTAAGGATCCAAACAATTACTATGATTATTGACAAATTATTAGAAAAATAAAAAATAAATTAAATAAAATAATACACATTGAGAGAGAAGAAAGGAGGTGAGATATAAAAAAGAAATAACCTCGTTGAGATTGAACTGAGGCATGTAAAGACCGTCTCGGTGGCCAGTCATTCTGGAACGTAGATAAGGATCAATGGATATCCATAGTATCTCAACGGCTACATGCCCATCAGGGAACGAATCATCTGCTAGTGATACTGTTACTGTCCGGAGTTTGAGATGTTCAGTGCCCGGAACTCCTTCCGGTGCATACGCCGCCATGTACCATTCCTTGCTCTGAATGCTCTCTATTTGCTTTCTCATATCTTCGGATGCGATTTCAGCCTAATTATTACTTGTTAATTGATGGATGGATGCTTTTTGCAATATATACTACATATTATAAAAGTTTTAGGTTCCAGGTTTGTTGAGTGGCCTTTGAGATACATACAGTACATGGAATCATATCACTTTTTACATATGAATAATTCTTATCCCCGTGAATTTTATTATTTTTTTATCCAATTTATTTTTATATTTATTTATTAATTCAGATGAACTTAAATCAGCCGATGAAAAAAAAATTATTAACTTATAAAAAAAAATTATTTTATTATATCTGTCTAATTTTTTATACAGTTAATCTACTTAAGATTAATTAAAAATATTAACTTTTCAAATTATTTTGTTGATAAAAATAAATGTGAGAGATAAGTTAATTAGTTTAAGATGCTAATTAATTTAAATATGTTTTGTATATTTTTAATTTATGTCACGATAAAATATTTTTGTGATAAGAGAAATATATTCTTATTTTATTTAATAATTTATTTTCATGTCATATGTCATTAAGAGAGTGAAAAAATTTAAAAAGTAATATTTATAATTATAAATAATTTTAAAATTTTGAATATAATAGCTTATTTTCAAATAATATAAAAAGTATAAAAGTTTAAGGTATGCCTTTCCAAAATAGGCATCAGCTTGGTAAAAATTATAGAAGTGAATTGCATTTATGAATAGTATCAAATTAATTTTAACAAATCAAGATCTTATTTTCATTATTATCTTAAAAATACTAATGTATAATTCAAATTAATATTTATAATATTATATATTTTTTCCATAACTTTCTCCATAATTTCATATGGATATAAGTAAATAAAATATAAATTTCTTTTCAAATCAAAGATATTATAATTAAGATAACTTAAACAAAGTATCCTGTAAAATAATTATTTATTTCCCCATATTTTTGAATATATTTCAATAATCATCTTTATCTATTCTATATTTTTATTTAAATTTTTAATCAATACTTTATTTAAGTGGTATATACATGATCAATATAAAATTTTTATCATAGTATTATATGAATATTATGTTTTATATTATAATATAAATTTTATTTTATATAATAAGTCAGTCAAATAAATCAAAAATTAATTGTTAAATTAGTTCAAATCTTGATAAAATTTTAAATATATTGGTATAAGAAATAAAATAACTAAGAATGCATGACTACATTTCTTGTATTTTGATTCACAAGTTTAAAGAAAAGGTAACAAATTCAAAACGTTATGTATATAATGTTTATTTTAAATTAAGTTATTTTTTATGCTTTCCAAAAATACGTAATTGCTTTTTATAAATCATGATTTACCAAAAAAAAAAAAAAAAAAAAAAAAACAACTTTTCTAAAATCATAATTTCCTAAGACCTATAAAATTCAAAATTAAATCCAATAATTTACAATAATTTATATTCCTATAACCAATATAATAATGAGAGACATAAGTTAATTACAATAATTTACTTTATGTATTAATAGTTTCTATGATTTTTTTTATTTTCTTATTTATCTCATTAAATCCAAATGCTACAAGCATATGTCGAAATTAAAAATCATGATTAAAATATATTACAAAAAATCATTATTAAATATATGACGACATATGCTTATGGCATAATAAGAGTTAACACAATACGACATGATTAATTTATCGTATTAAAAATTTAATCACGTATATAATTCATTTAATTAATGGACAATATAATATGACATAAATAATATGTTTAAAATTTTAAATTAATTAATGTTTTATTTTAATATTTATAAATTATCAAATTTACTAAATTAATTTTTATTAATTTCTATTATTACATAAAATATAATTAGATATAAATTTATAAATAATATTAAAAATAATATTCATATATAAATATTTTATAAATCATAAATATATCCAATTAAATATATTAACACAACACTATATATAAATATTAATGAATTAAACGTATCATTTTCGAGTTAACAGATTAATACGAATACGATACGATTATTTTAATGTCACAAGAAGATCGACATAAAATTAATATTAACACGATAATTTTTATTTTAGATTCACTAATTTTATATTAGATTCATTTCGTGTCTAATATTATCAGTCATATTATCAACCAATTTCTTGAAAAGGCCGCATAGAAGCATCAATGTAGGAGCAGCTATACCTAATAACATTCAGAAGGATACAATCCACCAACTCCAATGGAAGGGAATTGAATTCATGAAAGTCTACACTTAGGTCCTCTTTGAAATAAATAAGAAAAGAAAAGGAGAATAAATTGAAATAAGAATTATCTTATATTTAGAAATTGAATTAATTTAAATAAAATATAATATTAAAGAATTAATTATTTTCTTAAATTTATATTTTATTTTAAATAAGATATTTATTTTACTTATTACTAAAAATAATTTTTAAATAATATTATTTTACCCTTAATAACTAATATCATTTCTTATCCCTTAAACTTTTAAACAATAAATATTTATTAATTTGTTTTTTCTTTTCTTTTCTTTTACAAGTGGTTAGACAATCCCATTGGGATGACATTTGTTTAATTAATGATTATGTATATAATTTTTTTGCAAGTGGGTTAGAAAAAAAAAATTAATCATTGAATTTATTTTATTTTAATTAAATTCAATGACTAAAATGTTACTTCTAAATGACAAAAATTTAATGATAAACTTTTCAATTATAATATTTTGTTGTTAATATATATATGATGACATTTTAATCATTTAATATTAATTTAAAAAAAAATTGACTAAAAAATTAAAGAGTTTGATAAAAATAAAATCAAGAATTATATAATTAATTTAAAAAAGAATATTTTATTAATTAAGTCAAATTTTAAGTTAAATCTCAAATATAAAACACTAATTTAATAAAAAAATTTGTCGTTCTGTCTAATTCTATAAATTTTATGCATGAGATTGGCTCCCGCTGTAGAAATTTAGACATTAAAGGACTCTTTCCTGTTAAAATATCAAATCAAATAAAGAAATATTAAATAAAGAAAAAGGAAAATCTATTGGGGAACAAAAGATCTTTTCTTTTTCTTTTTGTCTTGCATGGATTTCTCTTGTAAATCCAATGGATTATAATTGGATCAAACAAGATTTTTTATTTTTAATACATTGCAATTGATTGGAGGCAATAGATTTTAATCGAATCTAAAATCTGGATTCAAGATATTTTAATAGAAATTAAATAATAAATTAATCAATAGCATAGTGGTTCCTTTTTTATAAATCTCTTTTATCTAATACAACTCCCCCGATCCTTTTCAGATGGTTTAGCTACCATTCTACATATGATGACTAAGGCTTATTCAGATGATTTTCTACCCAATAATTACACCAATGGACCAAGATTTCAAGTCTATAGATGATCTAGCAACAATTTTTTGTTTTTTTGTTTTCCAAGAAACAAGAGAAGAACCAAAGTTAACACAGTAATCAATCAATGATTTTCTTATATGTTAACAACCAACTAAACTAATATCGATGAGAATATCCAAGATATATTTTCTCTATTTAAGATACGTCCTTGTAGTGATTCTACAAATCTCAAGGCCAATAAAATATTTGGCATGACGAAAATCTTAATGGCAAAGACACCATCCAAATCTTTTTTAACTATCAAAATGTCTTGCTCATTGGTACCAGTGAGAAGAATACCATCACAATATAAGATTAAGGGTACGAATCGTTGGAATTTTTGCAAAGTGTAAAGCGTGCGTGCGAGTGTCGTATTTTATAAAGAGATATAATTAATTATTAAAATTAAATATTTTTTATTATTTAAACAAATTTAAAATTAGATATTGAAATAAAAATTAAAGTAATATTAAAAATTAAAAATAAAATAATTTTAAATTTTAAATTTTAAATAGTAAAATAATTTTAATGAGTATAGAATTTAGATTTCATCAATTGATCTTTTATGATTCTAACTCATGATTAATTATTCAAAATATTTAATTAATGAATTAACTACTCTAAATTATTATAATTCTCTCTCAAAAAACTACAAAATACCTACATTAATTTCATATCTACTTTTGTAATAATTTAGTTAGTGTAAACCCATTAAATTTATTAGCAATTTCTAACTCCTTAAAGTGTGTCCTAATCTCTTAACAACTCGATCTTTTAAGTTATTGATTTAATAAACTAATATCACATTTTATCTCTCAATCTATCATGTGTTATTTTAAATAATATCTAATAGTGGCTAATTATCAAGTATTTATAAACCCAAATCAATAAATTAACTAATTTCAACATATGCATAAGATAATCAATCAATCATAATTGAATCATAAAATCAACAATTGACTATATATGAATTCTAGAATAAATAATTTAGCCAAACATAGTTGAAATACAAATTGAAAACTTTATTAAATTAATAAAATAGTTCAATATTTCTAAACAATTAAATTAAATAAAGACAAATGGAATTAAGAATGAAAATCTTTTCTAATCACCAAGATTTGATTTTGATTGCTAGCCCTTTAATTTAAAGTTTTTCCTTACTTTTCTTGAATATTTTCCTCTCTAGACTTCTTAGAAAAATTTTCACTATTCCATTCTCAAAAAAAAAAAAAAAAAAAAAAAAAAGAATTTTTGAAAGTTAAATATCCATTTTGCCTAAAATCACAAGAAACCGGGTCATTAATTCAAAAATCGAGTTGAGTGCACTCAAAAATCGGGTATCGGTTTTTGAGTCTGTGTCTTCAGAAAATAATTTGAGCAAAAACCAGGTGCTTTAGCCAAAAATCGGGCTGAATCTCTCTAAAAACTGGACCGATTTTTATAGTAAATCTTCTTCAAATTTATTTGATTTTTGAACCAAATATCTTTATATCTTCAATCTTAACTTCAAACTTAAAAAATAAACAAAATCAAATAAAATATTCACAAAATCAAATCAAATAAAATCATAATAAAATATATTTAAATTAACCTAAAAATATTACTAAAATAACACACATTAAATACCCCACACTTAAATATTTGCTTGTCCTCAAGCAAAATAAGAACTATACATATTAGGGATATTTAATTTTCTCATACTTATGTTGAACAATTCTTCAAAACCTCAAAAAATAATGTAATAAAAAAATTTCAAATCAAACATCTATCTTAAATTTAAAATAAATCTCATCTTAATCATGCCTTAAATAATTATGCATTAAACCAATCACAAAAAATTATTGCACTTCAGATAGGCATATACACACTAAATATCTGTCACACTTCAACTCCAGTTGTGCGACGGTCCTAGGGCAAGGGTAGGCTTAAGGCCACCATAAACCGTAGAACACTCATATCTGGGATCTCATACACAATACATATCCATGTCATACATAGTTATCATCATAAATACTCGATTCTATGAATTATGTAATCATCATTCATACATTTCCATACATCATCATATGATTTTCTCTTGTTATTTACCGATCAAAAGATACGTCTCACATCAATAAGGAACAAGGGTAACTCACAATGTATCAATTCAAACATCAAAATAAAATCATCATCAACATCTAACTACGGAGTTCTAAAGTATACTCCTCATACATATAAATACCATAATACAAAATAATATATATATTAAAAGAATTACATAGAGTCTTCTTGGAGGAATAAATCAAGAAGCTTTGTCTTCTATGTTAGCTCATTCTCGAGCTACACTATTACCTGAAATCTACAGAAGATGAGTGATTCTTCAACTCAATAAGATATAAATTATATTAATGCTTACAAGTATCACAAAGATATGAAGGATAAATATGAACTTGAACATATATTTAATATACTTTTAGAATATCATAAGGAAAGAGATTATCAGAATCATAGCACAAGGAATTATAACATGAACAATCATGGTTTCTTTAATATGTGAGCGCCCACAAAAAATGGCACTAAAAATCATATCATGAAATATAACTCAGAATAGATCATAGCATAGCATATCGTGCACCTTATCACCTTAACGTCTCCATGTGCTTGCGCAGGGCACATGCCTAATGTTTCTGGTCCCCAACTAGGAGGGACACTAACAAAAACCCTGTCAACTGGGTTCCCGATGTTCACATTGGACCAATAAACTAACTCTTATTGGGAGGAGAGTTCTATTTACATGTGGGTCATGGATTATATAACTTGGACATATTATCAAGAAACATAGGGGTCACAAGACCATCATCACATATTTACATTTAGTTGTTCCATCACACAAATAGGTATATAATGATCTTAGTCCAAGAAAATAACAACCAAGTCATTCATGCAATTGGTTTATTTAGAAGGGTCTCAACAATTCATAGTTTACAAATTTCGAATTTATAGGTTTAGGTTCATCAACAATGAATTCAAGAAATATTTCAAGAAGTAAGAAAAGAGTAGCAAGCACAATTAATGGATAACAACATACATTAACATAGTTCATACTCACTTCAAAGTAATTTATCCTTGTATTTCCCTCAATTACTTGTACATTCAATAATCTTCTCTATATTCCTTGAATTATCCTCTCCCTGCCGAGCTATAAGTCCCACGACACAGGAGCGGGATTCTCTAAAAAGCCAAGGTCGCGGGTGGCCAAGAGGGCCCACTTGGAGACTTGGGATCTCAGCAGGAAATGCGAAGGTTGCTTAAAGCCGGCCGACCGATAGGCGAAAGAGAATCAATTAGTTTAGTTCTGATCTGAGTAGGCTCATAATAGGGAATACTCTAACCCTGGGAACCAGGGCTTGGCCATCCTTCATTTTCGGTCGACGTTTCGGCAAAGTTTGTCCGTCGACAGCTGAATGTTTCGATCTGGTTCGATTCATGGTCGCATCTGCAAACGTTTTCCCGTGGGCCGACGCCCCCCAGTCCAGGCATTGATCTATATCACTTCAGAAG
>CANXYC010318924.1:0-12588 GCA_948193065.1 Aleurites moluccanus | reverse complement strand
AACCTAGGCTAACCTAAATCAAACCATTGGATGAAAAGGTCAGAAATTGGATGGTTAGTAAGCTAGGTTGCATAATTTTTACTATAAGCTCAAAGCATAGGATAACCAACTTGATATTTATAGATTTTTCCCACCTCCATCATCTTCCTTAGCCATTTCACCAAGCAAAATTTTCTCTTTCTTCATTCAAAGGTTTCGGCCACCATTGTCCAATACCAAAGCTTGTTGTTTTCTTTCATTTTTTGATCCAAACTTGTTAATTCTATCATTCTAAACACAAATCTATCCTTAGATTCAAAGAAAAATCAAGAAAAGTTGATAAATCAAAGCTTTGAAGTTTTGGAAGAACTATTTGGAAAGTAAGTGATTTTGTAATTCTTTTGGTTTAATTGTGTTCTTAAGATGTTCTTTGATGTTAATAGGTGACAAAAATGTGTTTAGGCTGGAAGAAAATAAAAAAGTTGGAAAGGAAACCCTAATAGGAAAATGTATGATTCAATGATATTACTTTGATGGAATTTTTATTCAAATGTGTTTTATTTGATGTGTTTGGAAGGAATTAGTAGCCATTTGATGGAAAGAAAATCATTTGAATGGTATTTCATTTTGGCTAAATGTGATGATGTTGAAAAATGGAATTGTACTTTGATGTTTTATAGGTTTAAATGATGAAATGCCATGTAATTTATGTGTTTGTATGGAATTAATGGTTAATTGATGGAAAGAAATTAATTTGGATGAAGTTTCATCTTGGCCGAAACTTGAGGAGCTTGAAAATGGTTTGATAGTTTGATGTTTAATAGGTTTAAATGGATGAATGTTGTGTAATTGGTGTATATGAATGTTATTTGATGGATTGGTATTGAAAAATGGATGAACGGAATGAATTCCATTTAGGTTAAACCATATTGAGTTTGTAAGTTTAATGTGTTAGGTTAAAGTAATTTGAAAGGTAAGGTTTGAATATAGTTTGATGGTGTAAGTAATGGAAATGTATAAGTTTAGATATGGAAAAGATGTTTGATATAAGTACTTGGAAGCTAAACTTGAAATATGGTGCATGTTTGATTTGGAATATTGAACTAAGTGTATATGAGTTCTTAATATGGCATAATAGTGATGAATATGTGAAATGTAAGTCAAATGTGGTGATAGTATATGTTTATTGCATAAAGGAATGGAAAAAGGGTAAATTGTGTAAAGTATGGTTTATAGTGCATAATGTGTATGTTTGATGTCTGTTAATGTGAATAATGTGTTTTATAATGTTTTTATATCTTACCGGAGTGTTATATATGAAAATAGGTGAACCGTCGAGTACTCCAGTTCGGAGTGTCGAGCGGCGGGCCGATTAGGGCTACCGACTGTATTTTGGGAAAACAAAGTGACAGATTGTGTACAAGGTGAGTTTATATGTATAATCATGCATGATTTGCATCATATATCATATGAAATGTCATTTGGACTAATAAACCACCATTTGCTATTTTACAGTACATACAGTGCATTTTGAATCGTAAATAAGCCCACCAAAACAACCTAAAATGACTTAAACTTTGTCTGTCTCTAAAATGAAATCCAGAAAGCCAATTAAGCTACCACTTGGCCCAATCTTCTAGTTTTGTCCCAAGCTTTAAAATGGTACCTCATGGTCCACCTAAATCCTTTGGTAACATAGTTAACCAGAAACTACACAAAAATCCCAAAACGGATCCATAACAGCGAGTGTCAGTTGCGGCAACGCAATTGGGCCCCGCCGTCCATTTTTTTTACTTGAGCCAAATTTGTTCTAATATTCATTATGGATATATATATGATTATTCCACAGCTATATGAGTTTTATTTATGCTATTTATATTGTTATATGGAGACACACCCATATGGTATTATAACAGGGCTACCTCGATGGTGTAGCGGGTAATTCCATCAACTATGTGCACACTGGTATAAAGTTAATATTAAAATGACCCTTGCTAGGGAGGGTGTAAATATTCTCTAGTCATAAGGGCTGATCACCCATTTAAAGTGGTTTATGCACTTTATGATAGTGTTGGAATACTGAATTACAGATAGTGTGATTACACTTTTTACTGGACCCAATCCTATTATATCATATGTTCATTGACTCATACACTGGATACTTATATGGATACTTATATGAATATTGATATGAATACTTATATGGATACTTGTTATACTCTTTACTTGTTATCTTATATTGATTCTACAGGCCATATATGGGCAACCATGGTATTATGAACATCTACTGCATTTTTATACATATGGATTCACTGAGTATTTTTATACTCACTCCCTTAGTGATTTATATTTTTTCAGGACTGCAGTGAGGCTCGAATTCCATTGGCACCTTCTATCCTCGCCTTGGAATTGTACTATTTGAAACATGTAATATTCAGGTCTCAAAAATATATGTAAATATTTGTACAGTATAGAAGTTCCATGGTACTGTAATCTAAAGAGTGGCATGTATATGTATGTAATTGTATTTCAATGGTTTTGCATATATATATTATGCTATGTATGGATATAGTTTGATATACAAATATATGAATTGAGTTGTTATTGGAGATCCAGAGGGATTATTGATTATAAAGATATGAGTATTGATGATAAAGTATATTGTAAGTGCTTATTTGCATTTGTTTGACAGCTGGGCCTAGTCATATTTTAGAGGAGATGCTGTCAAAATTTCTGTAGCATTATTAAGCTATATTTGAGCTTATTATATGTAATGTTTGCCATATCATATAGATAATTGGGTTCTTCGTGTTACTGGTAGCTTAGGCAACACCCGTATCCTAGAACCGTCGCGGCTCCCAGGTTGGGTCGTGACAAAGGTGGTATCAGAGCTAAAGGTTATTATAACCTATAGGTTATTTGGGTGCAACTCATTCTTTTGTGTCACCACATTTTGTACCCAAATTGAATAAGGGGAGGAGGTTACTAGATGTGCCATTGATGATTGCCACTCCTATGGGTATCAGTGTTGATGTTGATTATTATTATCCTGATTGTATTATTGAGATTGATGATCATATTTTACGTGCTGATTTGATTGAGTTGCCTGTGCTTGAGTTGGATGTGATTTTGGGTATGGATTGATTGAAGAGACACCGGGCAGTGATAGACTGTTATTATAAGAGGGTTAGATTCCAACCTGAGGGGCAGCCAGAGTTTGAGTTTCAGGGTGAGATTCGAGAGTTCTGAGTTAACCTAATTTCTGCTATCCAGGCCAGGAGGATGATTGGAAAAGGCTGTTCAGCCTACTTGGCACATGTGGTTGATGTACAGAGATCTTCTGTACAGTTGGATCAGATACTGGTTGTTCAAGAGTTTCTTGATGTATTTCCTGAGGAGTTTCCAGGATTGCCCCCTGACAGGGAGATTGATTTTGAGATAGAGGTACATGCAGGCACAGACCCTATATCTATCCCACCATACAGAATGGCTCCAGCTAAACAGAAGAAATTAAAGATACAGTTACAAAAGCAATTAGATAAAGGGTTTATCAGACCTAGTAGTTCTCCATGGGGTACACCGGTTCTGTTTGTGAGAAAGAAATATGGCTCATTGAGGATGTGTATAGATTACAGGCAGCTGAACAAAGTCATAGTGAAGAACAAGTATCCGTTGCCTCAGATAGATGACTTATTTGATCAGCTTCAGGGTGCCAGCCATTTTTCTAAGATTGATTTGAGGTCTGGGTATCATCAGTTGAAGATCAGGCAGGGTGATATACCTAAGACTGCTTTCAGAACCCGCCATGGTCATTATGAGTTTTTGGTGTTACCATTCAGGTTGACCAATGCACTGACGACTTTCATGGATTTGATGAACAGGGTGTTCAGGTGATATTTGGATAAGTTTTTCATTGTATTTATTGATGACATACTTATTTATTCCAGGGGTGAGGAGGAGCACAGGGAGCATCTGAGGATTGTATTGCAGACACTTCGAGAGCATCGGTTGTCTACCAAATTATCTAAGTGTCAGTTTTGGCTAACTGAGGTGTGTTTCCTTGGGCAAGTTATATACAAGGATGGTATTAAGGTAGATCCTCAGAAGATTGAGGCAGTAGGTAATTGGCCATAGCCTACCAGTGTTTCAGAAGTGTGCAGTTTTCTAGGTATGGCTGGTTATTATTGGAGGTTTATGAAGGATTTCTCTCGGATTGCGGCTCCATTGACTAGACTGATAAGGAAATAGGAGCGGTATATCTGGACAGAAGAGTGTGACCATAGTTTCCAGACTCTTAAGTATTGCCTTACCAGTGCTCCGATTTTGGCATTACCAGTTAAGGGGGAGAAATTTATAGTATATTGTGATGCTTCATAGGTTGGCCTAAGGTGTGTACTGATGCAGATGAGTAGGGTAATGGCTTTTGCTTCTCGTCAGTTAAAGAAGCATGACATAAATTATCTAAATCATGATCTAAAGATGGCAACAATTATATTTGCCTTGAAGATTTGGAGACATTATCTGTATGGGTCGAAATGCGAGATATATACTGATCATAAGAGTCTACAGTATATATTTCAGTAGAAGGATCTGAATCTGAGGTAGCACAGATGGGTAGAGCTTCTGAAGTATTATGACTGTGAGATTCTCTATCACCCATGGAAGGCCAATGTAGTGGCGGATGCCTTGAGCAGGAAATCGATGGGTAGTCTTGCTCAGATTGTGATTGGCTGGAGGCCATAGATTCGACAGATGAGAGAGCTAGCAGATTTGGGGGTAGAGTTGGAGTTGGGATCCCAGGATCAGAACCAGGCTCTGATAGCCCAATTTCGAGTGAAATCACTATTGATTGATGATATTAAAATGGCTCAGAACAGGGATCCTTATCTTCTGAAGCTGAAGGAAGAGCTTCAGAGTGGACGGATGACAGAGTTCACTGTGGAGGATGGGATATTGAGATGTGGGAAACGCTTATGTGTACCAGATTTTAATGGGCTACTGGATCGGATTATGAGAGAGGCTTACTATTTTGCATACAGTGTACATCCAGGGATTACCAAGATATACCATGATCTGAGGGATGTTTATTAGTGGCCAGGGATGAAGACAGACGTAGCTCAGTTTGTATTGAAATGCTTAGCCTGTCAGCAGGATAAGTTTGAGCATCAGAAACCATCAGGGCTACTTCAGGAGATAAAGCTGCTAGAATGGAAATGGGAATAGGTTACCATGGATTTCATAGTTGGTCTACCATGGACTTCGAGGGGATATGATTCTATATGGGTGATTGTTGATCATCTTATGAAGTCAGCTCATTTTCTGGAGGTAAAGACTAGTTATACGGCAGCTCAGTACGCACAGTTATATGTGGATAAGATTGTGCATCTTCATTGAGTTCCTTTGGTGATTATATCATACAGAGGTACATAGTTCACATCTCAGTTTTGGCAGAAATTTCAGGAGGCTATAGGTACCCAGTTACGGTTCAGTATTGCTTTTCATCCTCAGACTGATGGGCAGTCGGAGAGGACGATCCAGACTTTATAGGATATGCTCAGGTTATGTGTTCTGGATTTCAAGTGTAACTAGGATTATTATCTGCTATTGATAGAGTTCTCCTATAACAATAGTTATCACTCTTTTATTGGTATGGATCCATTTGAAGCACTATATAGTAGAAAATACATATCACCAGTGTGTTGGGTAGAGCCGGGAGAGAAGCAGTTAGAGGGACCAGAGTTTATTAGAGAGACTATGGAGAAGGTTCTTATGATCAGAGAGCAGATGAGGATTGCCTTCAGTAGGCAGAAGAGTTATGCTAATCCAAAGAGAAAGGATGTACAATTTTCAATTGGTGATCATGTCTTCTTAAAGGTCTCACCGATGAAAGGAGTTATGAGATTTGGGAAGAGGAGTAAGTTGTCACCAAGATTTATAGGCCCTTTTGAGATACTTGAGAGGATTGGTAGTGTGGCCTATAGATTGGTTCTTCCACCCAGTATGATCCACATACATCCAGTCTTCCATATATCTATACTGTGGAAGTATGTTTCTAATCCATCGCACATTTTAGAGGTTCAAGATATGGATCTCAGTGAGGATTTGTCTTATGAGGAGCAACCTATGGAGATTGTTGATCGACAAGTCAGAAAGCTTCAAAACAAAGAGATCCAGATGGTAAAAGTGCTATGGAGGAACCAGACAATGGAGGAGTGTACATAGGAGAGCGAGCAGGAGATGCGGAGCATATATCCATCCCTGTTCCAGCAGTGAGGTATGTTTTTATTTAAATTCGAAAACGAATTTATTTGTAGGGGGTAGAATGTAATACCCTAGATTATTATAATTATTGTGCATGAAATTATTCTCAGTATGTGGTCTTTTCTTGAAATAGTGGGAAATAATTTTAGAGACACAGTTAGAAAGCAAACTTGAAACTTTTTCGAAAACTGGCGGTGTCGGGAACACTGCCAAGAAATTAGCAGTCTGGTCAATGGAAGAATTTCTGAAGTTGATCTGGGGATAAAATATGACTATAATTTATTTATAATTTTGGTAAAAATAAAGAAGTGAAAATCATTTAGGAATACTGAAAAAGTAAGTAATGGCATTTTTGTAAATAAATGGAAATTCAATGTGAATAGTGGAAAGTGGTTGGTCGGAGTTACAGAATGACTCCAGAACTATTTTTATAAATAAGTATAAATTAAAATAAGCCTATTGACTCCCCACTCTAAATCCTGATAGAATTGACAGAATAAATTACAGAAGATTTAAGGACCAAAGTGTAAAGGATGAGATATTGGGGGTTTAGTTGTAATTTACCATTTGATTTTTCCTATTAATTTGCCTTAAGCATTTTCGGTGCTCCATTTCTTCTTCTTCTTCATGTCATTGCTGAACACCAATTCCTTCTTCTTCATCTTAATTTCTTCATATTTCTTATAGAAATCTTAAGGAAATTGATAGCAAAATAGCAAATCATCTAAGCTCTCTTCATTTCTACCATTCGATTGCTTGGAGGAGTGAAGAATTTGGAGGAAAAACTCAAAGAAGATTTCGGCCACTTTGGTGAATTTGAGGTAAGAGTTCATTTGTTTAGTTTGATTGATGATTTAGATATTATTTAGGTTCAATTGAATGGGTATGATGATTAATTGCACCAATTTATCCAAATTGATTGAAATCTCCAAATTGGTTGCTTAAATTGAAGTTGTATAGAATGATAGGTTGATTTAGTTAATTGATGTTAGAATTAGTCAATTAGATATGTTTAGGTAACTAATTGATGGATTAATTGATGTAGAATTGGAGATTGCTCAAACTTGATTTTCAAAGTAAGCTATTTTGGGCTTTTTGGTGGAATTGGTGGAATTGGATTGTGTAAAGGCTAATTGGAGGCTTAGGTGAGTTTACATTGCATCAAATTACATGCCTATGTGATTAAATTGATGAATTGAATCTTGCTCTAAATTCCCTAGTTTGGCCGAAACTATTATACTATTCATATGCCTATATTTTGCTTGGTTTTTCTTTGATATTCCTTAGCTAATTTGATCCATTTTACCATTGTTTAATTGTTTTTCTTTGATACCTATACTTTGTTTGCCAATGTGACTTTGTGTTTGTTGAATTGGATAAGTCAAATTTGCCACCAAACCTAACCTATTGGCTTGCCATTGTATGCCCACCAAGTGTTCGATGAAATGCCTAGTTCATTTGCCATTGGCCTATTGGTTTGCATGCCATAGGCCTACCAATTGAATGTCATTGTCGCCAGCGACGTTGGCATACCAATTGACCTACCAATTTTTACCATCGAACCAACTTTTGTTCGATACCTTTGTTGTTTGCCATAACTTATACCCTTGCTTATATATTGTGTTTTGCTATTCAATTGATACATATGATACTTAATTTGAAAGATATTGTTCATATTGATATTGATGAGACCATTGTTGCATAATGGTATCTATTGACATGTTATCTATCTCTATTGACCTAAATGTGGTTTGACAGAGCTGCCTCACCAATAGGATAGTGGGTACATATTGTCGACAATGTGCACATTGATATTGCCCTAGCTAGGAAGGGTTATTAGTTCTAGCCATAGGACCTGATCAGTCTTATGCTTATGTGATATGTGATCTACTGTGTGATTTCACATAGTCTACGTGTTCATGGCCCTCTATCTGTGTTACCATATTGATTCCTTGATTGGATATGACCCTTGCTATTCCTATTATTTACCGATAATGATTCTGTAACTTATATGATTTACACTGTACCATTATCCCTTATCATGTGTAAACCATTACTTGAGCTTATATTTCATTGATGATGCATGTAAATTCACTGAGTATCATCTATACTCACTGTTTATTTGTTTACCCATTTCAGGATATGAGTAGGTTGCAGAATCCAGTCCTCTATCTTCTGTGGATTTCTTCTACGGACTGATTATGTATAATTTTGATATATTATGTATTTATTTTTGGTGTTCATTATCTAGCTGCTCCATGGGTATGTATTGGGTTAGTTAGGAGATGAACATTGTATATGATATATTGATGTTGATATTTTGAGTTATGTGATGGTATTATGATATGATATGTGAATGTTACAGCCAATTACAGAATAAATATAAAATGCATAACAGGATAACAGAATGGATAGTAACTAATAAATAATGATATTATAATGTAGTTTATAGATGATACATGTGATACTGGGTTCTACGGGTGCCGGTCGCCATTGGCATCTCCCGTGCCCTAGGACCGTCGTGGTCTGGGAAACCGGGTCGTGACAAATACCGTCGGCAATGTGCACATTGATTACATGGTACCATAGCTGGGAAGGGTTAACTGTCCTAGCCGTAAGACCTGATCAGTCTTATGTATATGATATGAGCTCAATATGAGCTAGTACGTGTTCATGACCCATTATTTGTCTTATTTACATGATATGAGCTTTGTTAGCTTATTTTCTGGTTCTAAATCTTTGATTCTGTAATCTAATTCCTTATTCTGTAATTGGTATGCAGTCTATTTGTTATTGTTTATCTACCTAATGTTTATTGTTATCCTAACCATTTTCTATTGGATGATGCATATTAGATTCACTGAGTATTTAATACTCATTCTCTTCAGTTGTTTCCTCTTTTACAGGTGCAGAGTAGGAGGCAGTATCCCGTTTGTAGATTCTCTATGGATATCTACTGTGTCTATTTTGACACTGTATTTATGTATATATTTAGTTGCTCTATGGGTTTGTAATAATGCCATAGTTAGTCTGTAATTATATATGTATGGCATAATATGGAGTCTAAATATGGATATGGCATGTGATGATGATGTTTTCAACTAATTGCATAATAGATTATAGACACTCAGACTACAGAGTAACAAAATGACACAATGGCTATTAATTCATTAATTGGTTATTAATGAGATAGTAAATGATTATAACAACTAATACTGGGTTTTAAGGATGTCGATCGCCTCTGGCATCTCCCGCATCCTAGGACTATCATATTCCAAAATCGGGACATGACAGTTAGGAAAATCCTATTGATTGAAAACTGATTCTTGAGAAACCCTTGCACGCTCATGTCACGTCGAAGTAAGCTCTTTGGCTTGGACAGGACATTTAGTCCAGATTGATTCCTGCGCGATACACTTTTTTTTTTTAATCAAAAGAATTTGGTCAATTCTGCCTACCCAGTGCCGGAAGGTCAAGGAAGTTGGTGACCTTGGTTGATGCCACAAATTCCACCCCCAAAAACTAGATTTTGGGAGTATTGAATACACCCATAATTCTGAGCTTCATGTTACTCCTCTCAAGCGACATGTCATATCCATGAGGGATTTTAGAAGTAATGGTTTCCTTGCAAGTTGTGTTTATTATTAAATTGAATGAGTCATAACTTAAAATTATTATAGTTATAAAGGAAACTCTAGCGAAATTTTTGAAAAAAAAATTGCATATATAATTTATAAGACAATAATTTGGAAGTTAGGATAGTTTCTATGGGAACCAGTAGTCTTAAACTAACCATTTCTCTAGGATTGTCATATCTCGAAGTGAAGATGTGACACTACCTCATCTCAACATGATGATGTTGAAATTCAATCATCTTTCACTACTCCAAATAAAGATGATTATCAACATCAGCCACTTTTAGTCTACAATATTGTTTCACCACAATTATCTAGACAATCTTGTTTCAAGATATTTATCAATACATTTGTCATCAGCTCTTTTTGTGATGGTGAAAGATGATATAATTAAGATTATTATAATTATCAAGATAGTCTAAGAATTCATATTAGTCATTTTGAATTTTGGTACTTATATATAAATTATATATTTTGTCTTTTAACCATTTAAAATTTAAAATTTTGTATTTATTAAAAAAAATATTGTAATAATAATAATAATAATAATAATAATAATAAGGGAATAGTGTCTAATTGATTAATTTAAACCAATCAGAGCACAAAAGAAAAGCAACAGAAATACAACAGGAAGAAGAAAGGTTTACGCCCCGATCTATCATCCTTCGGTTATAGCCCTTCATCACCACTGGCATCAGAAGAGAGCCCATTGTCTGACAACCCAATAGCAAAAAACCAACTATGAACGATTGTTAAAGTAAGTTGGACATGCCATCCAAAGCCGTTAGTCGACTAAATTCTTCAAAAACTATTTTCGGTATATTTTGACCCCCATTTCTAGCAATTCTACCACCGTTGGACTTGTCTCAATGCCAATTTTCATTTGACACTCAGTTTGCCTTGATCGAAAAACGGAGCTCCGAACCGAAAAATGAGAATCTCGTGTCTTTTTATGATTTTTTCGGTGAGTGAATTTTTATCGACTTCAAAAATTTTATTTATCTTTATGGAAATTTATTGACATAATTTGTATATAAAATGTGGAGTTTGAATCTCATTATTGAGTTAAAATTCAGAGGAAAAATAAATTAAGACTATTATAAAATTAGAAAAATTATTTTAAGTGATTCTGATATTTATTTGGAATATTATGAATGATTTTATGTATGGTACAATAAATATTGAGATGTTTAAATTAATTTTTAAATAAAAATTAAGTTAAATAAGAATTAAGGACATAATTATTTTATTGGTGCAAATAAAAATAATTTACACATTATTATGAAGACTAAATTGTGTATTATTGAGGAGGATATGATTCTAATAATTATAGGTATTGGATGGATAATGATTTAATTGAGTTGGATTATAACTTGAATAATAATATATTTCAGGAAACTGTGTCTCGTTTTAGAGTAGACTCTGCCAAATTTTAGGTAAAATCTTTAATTACTCTAATAGAATCATAATTATGAATTCTCTTAGATAGTAGCTAATCCATCTCTGCTAATGATTTTAGATATTTCGGGTGTGTTTGCAATGAGTCCCAGTGGAGATACGGACTGAGAACCTTTTTCTTCTATGTTGTTAGTTGATATAATTTAATTTAATCTTTCATACGAGCATATCATGAAATATTAAATGTATGATTATTATTTATTTAACTATCATTATTTACATTAGATTAAAAAACATAATGTATATTTATGCCATTAATTTATGTATTGTGATTGAATGTTATTTTATTGTGTTACGATGGAAATGGGATGAGGTGGAATCCGACTATATACAATGTAAATTATAAGATGTGACATATCATGATGATATGCAACATGACATAACGTGAAATGATTATGATGATGATGTTATTATAGGGATAACCTGATGAGAGCTAGCTTCACTGTGATCCTGGATATGGATAAGAGAGTATTAGAATATCTGGTTGGAACTACTCTCACCGTGACCTTATAGTTGAAATTTAAGAGAGACAAGAGAAAGGATCAACTCCCCATTTATGTTTAGTAGTTATTAGATAAGTGTTGAATTCCACTGACTTTTTCATCATAGGTGTTATCGTCACATCCCAAAATTGGAGATGCGACGATCCTAGGGTATAGATAGGCTTAAGGCCACCAAAAACCTGTAGAACATACCAACCTAATCTGTGGCAATAACAAACAATTATCTCTATCCATCCACAATTCTGAATCATAAATATCATCATCAACCTATGATATAATCACCCAAAATATAATCAATTTGTTCATCATGGATCAAATGCAAATAAGGTCCTCTATTTAAGATGAACAAGTGATAACCCAAAAGAATATTATAACCATTCAAATATTATGGAGCTCTAAGAGGATTACATCTCAATTAATAACAAAATATATCCAAAATGAACAGAATCTCTACTTTCAAATAGCTTCTTAGAGAAAGAAGTCAAGAAACTCTATCCTCGATCTCTAGACTGACAACTCCAGCACGTGAAAATCACAACAAAAGGAGGGTAAGCCTTCAGCTCAATAAATAATGCATATGCCATACCTGAGGTTCAGAATCAGATCAGAGGTTCAAATGTTGTCTTATACATATATATCACAAATAAATTTCATAATATAGAGGTCAGAATATATACAAATAATCAGAAGTCATATACATATCAAAAGCTAAATCATAAATCGAATATCAAAATACAGAGTTCAGAAATCAA
>CANXYC010318881.1:0-32136 GCA_948193065.1 Aleurites moluccanus | reverse complement strand
TATCTTTTCGATTATCATTTCATATCTTTCTCTTGTTCCTTAATGATCAAAAGATGCATCTCACATCACTAAGGAACAAGAGTACCCAAAAGGTAACAATCATATATCAAAATATACTAGTATCCTCGAATGACTAACTACGGAGCTCTAGAGTATACTTCCATTATATATCGTGTCATAACACCATTAAATAGATATACAAAATATCTCAAAAGTTATTACAATGAAGCTTCTTGGAATAAACGAATCAAGAAGTCCGATCCTCTCTATTAGCTCCCTTACGAGCTATGCTATCACCTGAAATCCACAGAAGAGGAGTGAGCCTTCAACTTAGTAAGATATGAACATTATAAATAAAAAATCTGAATATCGAATCATGGTCATGAACAAATATTTATACTTATAGGCATGAAAAAAAACATAAGTCTTACTTGAAGGGAACATGGTTCTCATAATAATTTGGCTATATCAAATCATGTCATAAATCAAATCATGGTTCACATTTAGAACATGGAATGCCCACAAAGAATGGCATTATCAAATCTCATCTGATAGAACTGATCTCATATCATAACATATGTATCGGTAGCCTTGCTACCTTAACATGTACACATGCTTGGCCAGGCATGCGCCTAAAGCTCATGGCCCCCTCTAGGTGAAACACTGATAAAAACCCTATCAGCTGGGCTCTCAAAGTGCATTATGGACCAATGAATTTACTCTCGTTGGGAAGAGCGTTCTATCCTTGGGTCATAGGTTTCAATCTCATAGAAAGCATATTGGTCGCAAGACCATCATCATATAACATCATTCAAATCGGTTTACAAGCAAGAAATATATGAACCTGATCCAAGAAGGTTGATCAAGCCATTCACATTACACAAGTATATAAATATATACAATAGGATAATCAAATATAAGAATACTTGGTCATTTTAATTTCAAAGAATAATAATCAAATAGGATGTTCATACTTACCTTAATACAAAATTTTTCTTGAAATTCCCCTCTAGCAAATTCCAACTCTACTCTTCAATTAATGTAATTTCCTTCTCCTAAGAAATTTTTCCAAATACACAAAATTAGAGTTTTCTCCAAATCAATAATATTTATCATGATTTCTTAATAATTAATTATCTTAGAGTCTCTATTCTTAATTCCCAACAACAATTTTATTTATCCCTTAAAGAAAATCTGCATTTAATTTTTCGAAGTTACTGTTCATGTTACTGTTCATGTTACTATTCATGACAGTCTCAACATTCTGATTTCTCCCATATTAATTACCATTAATGACTTCAGATTACTAGCAATAAATTTCGTATACCCAATATTAATTATCCTAACCCATAGACTTAAATAAATCCAAAGAAAATAACTTAAGAAGAAAATTTATCTTATTTCCTTCAAACTGAAATTCCTGTGATTTCTTGCTCAAATCTGATGATTTATGCCTTAATCTTAAATAACCTAGAAGTTTAATGCATTAATTTGAGTATTAATGCCTTAGAAAATAAAATGACACTAACTCTAAGAAAGACTGAATATTGATGAAGAAAGAAGAAAGGAAAATCGCGTGAAAGCTACTGGGGTTGCTGGGTTTAAATAGACCATTGCTAAGAAAATACGCTTGCCAGCTCGCCTCGCGAATCCTGCCTTGGCAAAGCTACCTCGCCTAAGCCAGCTCGCCATTCTCACTTCGCATTTCCCAGCTCGCACTTTCCAGCTCGCCAAACATGATCCGGCAATGCCACTTCGCTAATCCAGCTCGCATATGCCACCTCGCATATGTGGCCTCGTCAGACTCTCCTCGCGAACTTTTTCTAGCATATGCCACTTCGCGAACTGCCACTTCGCCTAACCTCTTCGCCAAATCCTCTTCGCCAAACCTCTTCGCATATGCTTCTTCGCCAATTGCCACTTTGGCAAATCTCACTTCGCTACTTTGCAATTGCCTGCTCGCAAAATGCCACTTCGCATTTTGCTGGCTCACCACACCAAAACTTCTCTAAGTTAAACCTTTTCTGAGCATTTCACACTTAACCAGCTCGCAAATAAGCTACAAATATCTAAACTTACTAATTCTTTCTGCTACTCCAAATCAACATGCAGGGGCACAACATATCCAAATTTCAAATCATAAGGACCAACACACAGGCCATGGGGACTCTCCAAAAGTCACCCAGACTTTCGCCCCAAAATCTAACCGAACAACCCTGAGATAAACTACTCTCTACTGAGATACACTTATCCAAAAATTCTAAAATTTTATGGACATCATCACAACATACATAGAAATATTTTTTATGTTCACACCTTTAGCTAATTCTATCTCAGTCATTCCTAGTAAATCCAAACAGACACTGACTTCCTGCAGAAACACTCAACCAGACCATCCTTGCTCAAATAAGCATAACTCAACACTTACATAGAATCTTGCCAAACCATTTTACAGAATTATAGTTAAGACATAAATTTACAACTTTTATGTTTTATACTTTACCAAATTGTGTCTTTAAGATCATGTAATTATCATCACAAAATCCTACAACTGCATTAAATCAAAAGAATTCTGAAATTCTCAATATTCTCATTTAAAATTAATCAATTCTCCAAACATACAAAATTAATAAAATACTACAAAAATGACAGATATTACATTTAACTGCTAATAGGCTGAATATTATATTTGTTGTGTGTTTATGTGCACATTTTCAATCTTGCCCTAAAGAATCTCATTTGCATGCAGTCAAAAGAATTTTAAAATATTTAATAGGCATACAAAATCTAGGTCTCTGGTATCAAAGAAAATGTTTTTTAGTTTAATTGGCTATTCCGATAAGGATTTTGCCGGTAGTTGCATGGATAGGAAAAGTACCTCCGGTACTTGCCAAATCCTAGGAAATTATCTTATTTTTTGGTTTAGTAAGAAACAAATTTTAGTGGCCTTGTCCATTGCGAAAGTCGAATATGTGGCAACCACTTGTTGTTGTGCACAAATATTATGGATGAAATAACAAATTTTTGACTTAGGTATGCATTTTAAAAAGATTCCAATTAAGTGTGATAAAACTAGTGCTATCAACTTATCAAAAAATCTTATTCAATATTTTATAAGCAAACATATTGATATTAGACATATTTTCTTAGAGACAATGTGTTAGGAAATAATATTGTTCTTGAATTTATTGCTTCAAATGATTAACTTGCAGATATTTTTATGAAAACTTTAAATAAGGAATGTTTAAATTTTATTAAACGTGAATTGGGCATGTTGGATAGAAGTAGAATTAAACTTTTGTAGTGAGTTATTTACTTTTTTGACTGTTTCTAGTTTGTAGCGCCCACTACAATGATTTATTGTACTCACTACTAAAGTAATGGCCGCTACAAATGTTATTGCGCTTGCTAATCTGGTTATCTGTTCTTGGTTCTATCTTCACCCAGATTAGCAGTTGTTATTTTTATATAACGGTCGTTACTTACTTAGTAGCGGCTGCTACTAATTAAGTAGCAGCCGCTACTTTTTAATAGCGGCCGCTACTTCCACGTTTTCTATAAAAAAATCGATCGATTTTCGATTTTTTTCACTTCAACCTAATATTTTTTTCTTTAAAATTTTCTTTTTTCTCTCTATGCAAGCTTGATATTTTCATAAAATTCATCATTTCTTTCATCCTATTGGCACCCAAATGTATCAAAACTACTATCGCTAGAATAAAAAGGGCTACCAATGAGTCTTCCTCTGATTCCCTATCAGATTCACCTCCACCTCCTCCACCCATCACCAGAGCCGCACGAACTGTCAAAGGCAAAGAAAAGGTGGTTGAACCCTCTCAACAACCTGTGACTCCTCCCCAACCTCATTTTCAACCATCTGACCATGACCGAGTGTTAAACTCACTAACTCCAGAAGAAAAACAAAGGTTGTGCTTCTAAACACAACTGGCAAAATTCTCCCATCTTGATATGTGGCTTGGAGTATTCTTGGCAGGTTAGGGTTAGCAGACCAGGTTAGAGCCAAATTACTTGTTCAAAATTGGATAACCTTAGCCACTATAACCTACCACTGTTTTTCTCTATTAGTCAAAGGAATTTTCTCTACTTTAAAGGTCAATACATCCACCGGTTCTTCCTATGATGTAATGACTTTTAAAATACTCGGTCAACTCTATGTTTGTTTGAGAGATAAATTAAAATAAATTTTTGGTTTTCCTCCAGGTGGGTTAGATAATTTTCATTCTGATTTTGATGAAAACACTTTTTGGATCCAAATTATTGGTTTACAAGTCAAATTTAATCCTAGAACCGCTAAATTCACCAGTATTAGAAGTCTCATTCTTAGTATCATTCATAGAATCATGTCCTATACCATCAATGCTAGAGGCACTAGTTATAGTGCAATCCTTAAAACCGACTTTTTTTTCTTATAGTACATTGAAAATAATCGCCAGCTTAAATCCGATAGATGGCTAGTTGATCATCTCGACTCGCTATCTAGGAGAAAAACTGGTGATATTGTTCTAGGACATTTGATCACCCACATTGCTGTTGAGATAACCAAAACCAACCCGAACTCAAAATTTCACTTTAAACTTGAAACCACCTCCTATCAGCCCCTCATGCACCAAAATGATGACCAAAAGTTGCTTGGTTTGCTTACTCTTGCCAAGATGAATATTGTGGGTAAAAATTGAGATGAAGTATATGTTTTGCGAGGAGAGGTTGATGCAACAGAGAATGTAGAAGAAGAAGAATAAGACAACAATGAGGATGATTCTGAGCCTGCTCATCCCGCAACTTCAGCCTCCTCTGTGCCTCTTTTAACAAACTTCTCTCAGCTGGCTGCACTCATCACTGGTCGTATGGATTTGCTTAAGCGAATTGTACTTACTCACATTCAAACTCTTGATGATCGAGTCACCACAATTGCATCCACACAAACTTCCATCAAAGGAGCAATACATCGCCTTTGACGGCAACAACGAGAGTTGACTTCCACCCTTCACGAGACTGAAGTTTCTCCCTCTATGGCTTCAGAATTGGATGATGCAGTCTCCAGCCCTAATCCTCCAAATGATCCACCTGCTATTTAGATGTTATTTTTTATTGTTCATTATCATTTTTCCTTGTAGTTTCTTTATGTTTGGAACAATTGAATGTAAAACTTTTTCAAATATTTACATGACTTCTTGCAATTATGTTTATATGTTTAATAATCAATTATGTTGCTGCTTTAAGTTATCCATAATCTATATATTCTTACTCTTTTTTGGAATTTCTTATAATTGATGCACACTTCATTGATCATTAGACACCTTTTTTTATTGCTTTCAAACAAAGGGGAGTAAAAGTATAAAAATATTTAAAAATATAATTTACATCTTGTTGGCAAAAATTCATGGGGAGTTTTGTACCAAATCTTTAATAAAATTTCCTTTGTTTTAATTTTTGATTATTGCACTTAGAAGTTGTTTGTCACCATAAAAAAGGGGGAGATTGTTAGACCTTGAATAGTTAACATGCTCATTTTGATTGGAACAAATAACTAATTATTTATCTAATGTTGTTTGCTTGTTTATTTCAAGGATCTTTTTAATACTGCAGATTTTTCATCAGCAGTACCCTCTACACAAACATGTAGCGCTCACTATTAATTAAGTAATGCCTGCTATATATTTATTTACGGCCACTACATTCTATCCAGAAAGATTTAGTAGCTAAGTCTAAGAATGTAGCTCTCGCTACTATGTAATTTACAACCGCTACACAAGCATTCACAGCCGCAAATTTTGAATCCTATTTTAAAGAAGTTCAAGGAGCCAAGATGTAGCGCCCGCTATTGATTGAGATCAGAGACATGGAAGCACTTTGAAAATTTGAATGATCCTTTACCCCTGTTACTTATGAAGTAGCGCCCATTACTATGACTACTTACCGCCGCTACACTGAAAGTCACAGCCGTGAAGTTTTCATTGCAAGATTGTGTCACACTCGCTACAAGTTAGTAGCGCCCGCTACTAAGTTAATAGCACCTGTTACTTTGTTTGTAGTCGTCGCTACACCTAGAAAACTGACAAAAATATAGTCATTACAAAGACATGAATTTATATTAAATGCACATTTAATGCATCCAAACGGCTCTTTTAAGTTGAAGACTATTTATATGGGTTGGTATGAAGTTAGTAGAAAACAACAATCATTTATTGTGTATTAATTTATATCATTAAAACATTTAAGTGTTCTTGATTTTAAAATTAAGTTTCTTATTGAAAAGAGAATTAATTGCTTAAATTTTAAGGTTGTTGAACTGAAATTAATTTTTGAGAGTTGAGTAATAGTTATTGGGTAATTTCTTTCTCATTTCTTGTAATTTTTTTGGGTGGGGTGTGAGTCTTTTTTATAAGATTTAGTGTGAGTCAGGATATTTTGAGATTTGATCTTTAACCTGTAAAAGAATCAAAATTAATAAAATACTCAAGTGTTACCTCGAGGAGTGATGTAGGCATATTTTGACCGAATTACTATAATTTTTTTTGTGTGAATTTTACTTCCCTTTTCTCTTTATTTAATTTAAGTTATCATTAATTTTTATAAGACAACTAATTCACCCCTTTTGATTACTAAGGAACTTTCAGCATGCATAAATATGGATCATTCATATTTTTTTAAAAAAAATTATTAAATAATTTATAGGTATGAAATAAGGTTTTTTAAGTTTTTATGAGGTGAGATGGAAAAAAAAAAAAGTATTAAAATGATAATAACAATATTTAAGAAATGAATAGTTACATGCATTAACCAAAAATTTTTGCCATTATAAAATGATAAACTTGCATATTGTATTACAACTTCAATCAATTCGCCGGTTAGAGTAATTAGGGGAAAATAAGATATTAATTAAGAAGTTTAGAAGCTGAATTAACGATATTTAATTAAAAAGTTGAATAAATAATCAATTTTTTTATGTTTAGCTTATAAAGAGGATGAATAAGGTTCTTATAATAAAAATTTTCTCAACTTAAAATTAATTTTTTAATTTTTATTGTGCTATTTAAGCTATCATCATCCCGTCACTCTAAATAAATAACATAAAATAAAAAGATACAAAACAACTAGGTGTTAATAATCCATACTCCATGTATGGACTCATTATTTATTAATTTTTTAATAAAATAACAAATATGTTATTTTAGAATCAAATAAAGTTGAAGTCTTAGCAATCAAAAAAGAAACTTGCCTATCTCCTGCTTTTGAAGCCTCCCAGTAACTAATGAGGAGTCCGATTGAGGAGGTGATTCTATTTTTTTTTTTGTTTTTAGTCTGATTGCCTTTCAACTTTAAGCCAGAGAAAATGAACTTTATGCTTCCCACCGAAAGGATCATAATAAACCTCAGCCTGATAAGTTTTGATCTCACCAGAAATAGATCCTTTAGCCTCTAAGGTTATGTAGAAGGTAAAAGAACCTGTCGCATTCGCCTTCTCAATATCAACAAGTTCCAGCTTCTCTCCCTACCCCAAAATTAGCGTTACTTTAGAATAAATTGCAAGCAAAATTAACTTCAAAATAAATAGAAATTATTTGAACCTCTGCTGTGCTGTTGTGATGATCAGTAGCCATGGAAGTGCTTTCCCAAGCCTACTTGACACGAAGGTAATATTCATCGTCTAGATCCAGTGGATAAACTCCACCCAGAAAAACTAGATTGGGTACAAAATCAACATCAAAACCCTAACAAAAGAAATTAAAACATAAGACCAATATTAATTAATGATCCAATTGAATACATCTAAAGGAGGATATATCACTTACTTGGCTGCTTTGAATCTGATCAAGATAGCGGTGGAACTCTTGTCGTTGTTCTTCATTATCATATTCATCACTACGATCATTTTCCAACTCTTTCTCTTTGTCACTGCTGCTGTCATATTCCAATTTGCTTTCACATACACATTCATCATTGCATTCGCACTTGCACTTCTTGCTTTCCTTTACCCTCTTTAAATCTGTTAACTCCTCCTTTGAATCCATTACCTCCCCCATCTCGATCCTATATCAATTCAAAATTTCATAAAAAAAAATAAAAAAATAAAAACCATCTACTACTCATCACTATGAACACATTCTATATATCAAAGTAGACCCTCCAAATTCATTTCGGTCCGAATTAAGACCCCAAATATAGCGGGTAAATCTAGAACATATTACCGTATTCTCAACTCGACCAAAATTTAATACAAAAAAAAAAGACAAAACTCCTATTACTGAAAAGTTATATTAATAAGCCCCTTTCAGTCAATTCTGTAGAAAGCATTCATATTGACTAAAACAAACCAGAACATATATTCCTTCACATACACTACATTGAATTTAAGCAAAACAAAAGCTGAAAATTCCAAATTCAGTTTTGAAGTAATTAAATTATTTCTCCAAATTTTGAACTCTGGAAACCCTTTGAAGTTCAAAATTTCAGGGAAAAAGAAAATCATACTGAACAGCAACACAAAACATGATTTCTAAGTTTAAATGCCATGAATCAATCTGCTCAAGAAATGATTGGAACCTAGGGAATCATCTACCCGTGCCAAACATATCATAACTCACTTTTAATCTCAGCAAGACTAAACAAACAGGAAGCTATAGTTCTATTTGGACAAATAGTTCAAAACTTTTCAATTTAATAACAATTAGGACCTATAATTGTTTTTTTTCGTAAAGTTTTTATCAAAAAATTAAAACAACCAATTCAAGCGAACAATTTATGACAATAGCAGGATTTTGCAATCATAGCTCTAAATTAAATAGAGGTTGTGACCTCTCTCAGAAGGGGTTCCAAGCTTATCAAAAATCAAAATTTCAAACAGCAATCGTTACTGATTAGAGCAAACAAAACATCACCATTTTGTACCAGAAACTTGATTTATTATACAAAAGTTTTGAAATAAAAGAAAATAGTTAAAAGTCCCTAATCAGTCTGTGCATGGACAACAGATAATAACACATCAAAGCAGAATCAAACCTAAGCGAACCATTCTAGCTTCCAAACCTATATTGACAATCAAACAAGTTAAGCGGATTCACCGGACAAATAAATAAATAAAAAAAAAAGAATCCATTTGAATCCTATCAATATATTAATAAGTTCTAACAGAATACAATGACTTTAATTTCTTTCGGATTTTAACAAGTATGGAACTTTTTTTTAAAAATACATTAACTCCAAAAATACACTAATTCTCCCTGATAAATGTCATAATGTACTACTTGACCATTTCATCTAATTTTTCTGTTAGTCAACCCTAAAATGATAAATAAAAGCAGTAAAAAGATAAAAATATTATTTTTCTTTATTTTTAATTAATTACATCTTATTTTTGCATTAAAATTTTTTTAGGGTTAAAAAATATATTTTTATATTTTTTGACAACTTTGAAAATAAAATAAATAAAATATTTTTTATTTTATTTTTTAAAAAATAAAAATTTGAAAATAAAAAATAAAAAATAACAAATAAAAAATAAAAATTATTTTTTTAAAAATTATTTTTACTTTTTATTTTCAAATTTATCAAAAATATGAAAATAAATTTTTTATTTGTATTTAAAATATTTAATAAAAATAATTTAATTACTTCTTAAATTATTTTTTAAAATAAAAAATAAAAAATATTTTTGTTTATTTTTTAATTTTAAATTTGTCAAAAAATATGAGAATAAATTTTTTAACCCTAAAAAAATATTTTATAAAACAAAAATAGAATGTAATTAATTAAAAATAAAGGGTAAATATATTTTTATCTTTTTACAACCATTGTTAACCATTTTAGGGTTGACTGACGGCAAAATTAGACGAAATATTGTATCAGTATAACCGAACATTCGTCAGAGGAGAGTTATTATATTTTTGAAAGGTCAAGGAGATTTAGTATATTCGATCATTTTACAGGAAAAAAAAATAGCAATTAACCCTAAATTATATTTATACATAAAAAACTCAAAATAGGAGATATTAATTTTAACCTTTACCAGAGATTGATCATATATTTTTCAAAGTAATTAATTGAAATAAAGTTAAATAAAACAAAAGAAAGGAAGAAAAGAGATGGTTTGAATAATTTTTGGATTTGAAACTTGAAACAAGTATGTTTGTGTAACTCTTTGAATGGAAAATTAAAATCCACACAGTTTTTTTTTTTTGCAAATGAATAAGTCTGATTTTAGGTCTGATTTAATTTATCATGTTTCATTCATTTGATGTTTTCTCAAATTAAAATAAATGTAGAAAAAAGAAAATAATTTAAGATGCCTTAAATTAAGACAATTTAAGATATCTTAAACTAAACCAAATAAAATAACAGAATAATTTTAGATACCTTATGATAGGATAATTTAAGATACTTTAAATTAAATAAATTTAAAGAAATTTAAGATGAATTAAATTAAGGAACTGAAAAGAAATAAGTTAAAGAACTTGTACCTTTTTCTTTGATTTGGGCGGAGGAGGCAATTAGAGTGCTTTGCTAGATCGAAGTTTCACTTTTGCAAAAGGAAAATAGTCTATACAAAATCAAAATCAATTTAAAAATAAATAATTTTGAGACTCCATACGCTAGAAAAAAAATCTTATATTCCTTTAATTCAAAGAGAATTAAAGAAATCAATTTCATATCAAAGAAAAATGAATTGCTTGTGAAAAGAATATTAACAAAAGAGGAAGAAGGGAGAGCCAATTAGAGAAAATTCAATCTAATTGTTCAGGTTTCTCTTGATTTGAAGGGGAAGCCTCTCTATTTATGATAAAGAATGAAAGATCAAGGTCTGTATTTTTCGACGTAAGATTGGAAAAAGTGCTTTTATATTTGAGTATTTGGGAGCTAAATTTGTATAAAAAATATATAAAATTTGGAGTTTTTAAGTATTGAATATGAGTTGTCACCAACATGAAAAGCTGGTGCCACCATCAATGAAGGGCGACACCCATAAGGAGAGGGCGGCTGCACATGGGAAGGTGGGCGACAACATAATCTGCCTAAACAAAGGTAGAAGCAACTGCCCCATAAGGGGGATAGTGTCGATTTCCCCTAAGGGCAACATCGCCCAAGCTTAGGGGTGACAATACCCCCTCTTTTGGGCGGCAACCTAAGTTGGAACTCCAATTCTCAAATTCTCTTAGTTTGTTTTGGTCCGTTTTCTCTCATAAGTGTCCCAAGGGTTCTCCAATGGTCCATGAAAGTTCAGTTGCTCTATATATGACTTGATTCTTATTCCAAAACCTGCACAAGTATAATTATATGTTAGGGGGGTGCTAAAATCATATGTTCACACCGTGAATAAACTGTAATGAGCATTACCTTTCTAGTAACAGAGAATTTCCATTCTATCCAAAATTTGTCTAAATATGTAAACAAATAACAAGTATTACTTATCTGAAATGTCCGTGAAGGGTTTTCTTGTACCATAAGTTCCAAATGCTAGTAACGAGAGTTACTCATAAGGTAATACCCATTACCTATCAAGACATATAAAAAGGGGATTGAATTTCTTTCATGCGTCATCTCATTATTTCTTCTCTTTCCTTCTTTTCCCTAAATCTGAAATCCTAAAGTTACATTTCCTCATTTCTTTACACCATATATCACCAATAAATCCTCTAATCTTGAAGGAAATTACAAAAAAATTATCAAACTCCTCTTGGTTTTCCAAGAATTTAGGTTAAGAGACATAAGGTAACTTTCTTCTTCTTTAATCATAAGCATGTGTGATCATGAGATACAATTATAGGAGTCATTTATTTGTTGTAGGCATATAGAAGCATTGATTACTAACATAAATGGTTTGTTAGGAAGGTAAGAGTATTAATGACATTTACAGTGAATAGTAACAAAAATAATAAATTCTTCTCTACCTCCATTAACTCTTCATTAAATGGTTAAATTGGAGTTAGAAACCATCTATATAAACCTTAAGAGACTTAGAATTATAAGAATTAAACTTAAATCTTCATGGGTTGGTAAACTTTAATTTTGGAGTTATGAATATATGTCAAGTAAAATAATAAATTGAGTTCAATGGATATTAATAAAAATGCGTACAAGTTAAATTAAGTCATAATTTATGATTAAAAGCTATGATTACATGAGGAGCTTAAACCTTAACTCGTGATTTTAAGGAGATAGAAAGAGCTTTTTATATTTAAGATGTACATGAGTTGAATTATGTTATTATCACATCTCAACTCTAATTGTGTGATGGTCTTAGGGCAATGGTAGGCATAAGACTACCATATACCCGTAGAACCATAGAACCTTTAGCTAATCTACACACACACACACACACATACACACACACATATAAGTTTTAGAAGCTCCTCAAAGTGATATGGGTCTCTTTAATTGGGCTTGGGCTGGACTGGATGATTGTGAGTGTATTAGATCTGCAAGATAACAAATAGCATTACAGTGTTAAGCCTTGGCTTGGCAAAGACACTTCGATGCTTAAGTCAATGAATGACTTTGAGAGAAATTAATGAAGCTTAATATAAGCTATTTGAATTATAGAGAAGTGTCTTTGAATATCTGAGTAGTTGTATTTAATAAATGAGAGTTACCTCTATTTATATTGGTTGAAGTTTCTTTATTGACTTGATAGGGGGTGCAGGTGTCCTCCGGATATTAGTCTAGCGAGGAGGTGGTTGTGTCCTGTCAGTGTATGTACTATTCCCTTAGCTTATCACATCATTACTATTTATATCTCAGGACTCCATATAATCTCTGCCAGGTTGGCAAATGCTAGCCTATGGCATGTGCTTTATAGTGGTGTCGCCCTATAGCTGGTGCCACATCAGAAGCATTTAATGAGGAGAGAGAAATAGTTGCCTTCCTCGATTCACCTCTTGTTCACTTGCTCGTAGGGAAGCTTCTGCTTTTTCTTGCGAGCCTCCTCCTGGCGAGTCATGATGTCTTGGCAAGGATTCCTTCCTCGCTATTGGTTTCTTGGGTTTTGGAGAACTTTCAGCGAATATGCTTTATGTCAAGCCCTTTAGGATAGTGAAGCAAGGAGTCCTTCCTCGCCCTTTAGTCTTCTAGACTCATCTCATTCTACTGGGCATGTTTAGTTTTGGACTGAGCCTCTTATTTTCATAATGGGCTATGCTTATCAACTTGGACCTTGGTGGCTTGACTTGGGCCAGGTGATATTATTCCTCATCAGTAGCCCTTTACTCTTATGTGACTGAAAGCCAAATAAGTTATAGTAGAGGAAGTGATTGATTTGCGAGCCTTGCATTTACATTAGAAGGCTTGAATCGACGAGGATGACATATGTCTCGCTGAGTTCATATTTTATGAGGGAAGCCTTTTAACGAGCCCGCCACTATGATTCTTTTGCTTGACAAATAATTGAAAGGAAACGATCCTCTGAAAGGACACTTCATGGAGATTTGGTATGACACTTGTCTAATTGTTCCTCTTCTTAAGGGATTAAAATTGCCATGTCTTATCCAGCTGGCATGATAATTATTACATAACAATTACTCTTTAGCTGACGTGCCTCATTGGGGAGAGTAACAATTGCATTTGATGAGCTTCTCAAAGCTGTCCGTTGTACTTTTTAAGGTTTTTTGAGTTTTAATTTATGATCTATTCATAACCCTTTAAGCCCCCCTTTTTCATCTTTTTTACTTTTGCTTTCTTTGTACTTCTCAAAAACTCTTGCTTTCTTTGCAATTTCTTTGTTATTTCTATGTTTTTAGTTCTTCTTCTTTTCATCTTCTTTATTTATTCTCACTTCAATGGCACCCAAAGCAAGTTCTTCCAATTCAACCATCAATACCCATGAGGGTTTGAAGGAAAGGTGGGGTAAGATTTAAACCACCTCAATTCGTGATGAATGGCAAAAGTTCAGTGATAATCTGGACAATAACCCACACGTCCAACTAAGGATTCTTGAGTCTCATGAGAGGGTGTTGTGTCTCCAAAATCAAAAGGCAATTCAAGAAATTCCTAAAAACGAGCAGTACTTCATTGTTTTCTTCCACTAGTTTGAACAAGGACTAAGGATGCCACTCACCAACTTCATGATCTAATACTTCAACCACTTTCGAGTCAATCTAGGAATGCTTCATTCCAACTTGATAGGTGACATACATTGGATTGAAATGCTTTGCTTCACTTTCAGAGTAACCTCAACTCTAAGACTGTTTCAACTCTTCTTTCGGGTGTCAATGATCAAGGGTGCTTGGTCTACATCAGCGAAGCAAGGACGCCACCGCTTCACTGATTAGGAGGCAAAAATTCATGACTGGCAAAGCAAGTTTGCAGTCATCAAAATTATTACTGAGGGGGATATAGGCTTGGCTTCCCAAGATACTTCATGTTCCCTTCTCTAGACTCATCCTCTCTTTCTGATATCTTAGAATTAATAGAAGAGGAGAAGGTGGTTGTGATGACCTTAATGGCTAAGACTCGCACATACAACATCAGGAGTTTTAGCTACATATCCATTTTGAGGGAGATCATAAGTAAGTCAAAATACTTGCTTTGACTTGAATTTTTTAATTTTTTCCTTAGCTAATATGTGACTTCTCTTTGCAATGTTTCCCTTGGTTGAGGGGCACTATGATAAAATCAAGGAACTGGAGGATGTTGAGTCCCCCTGGAAGTGGACCTAGACTGCGAGCTCCTAACCATGGATGCTGTTACTAGGAAGATGCATGCTCGTAGTGAGACTGACAACTTTCCCTTGAAGCGATTTAGCAAACAACCTTAGAAGAAAATGGTGAAGAGAACAGTGCCAGCCTCGTCTTCCAAATTCCTCTATTCTTTCACTTTGTCCCCAACTACTCCAGTTCCAATCATTCCTGCCCAACACCTTCTGCCCCCGAGAGGAAAGATATAGGGAAGAGGCACTGAGTGCCAGAAATTTCCTTCTTAAACTCTGACTCATAGGGGCCCATTAATAAAGGAGGCTGGAGATAATTATAACTTCAGGGATCGCGAGAAAAGGGATCCCATTTCTGCTTTGGCAAGAAGGAGAGTTCACATTTCTCCTCCACCTGTACCTTGCCCTTCTGAAACTGCTGTTTCTACCGATGAGGGTAAGTTTGAATTCCCCTGTAAGTCTCTTGTTTTTCCCTTTTCTTCATTTTTTTCAATTTTGCTTAAAATATTTTGACAAATGTAGCTCGCTCTGGTCCCCTCCTACAAAGGCAAAGGATTGAAGCCAGGGAAGCTTTTATTATCGAGGCTTCTGGGGTTAGGCTAGAGTTGAGGTCCCCATATATACTAAAGCAGGTCAAATACCTGTAAGGGAAAACCCTCAGGCCACTCCCTGTGTGGCTAGTGAATAGACTTCAAGGGAGGTTTCCATCCTTGCTGGTGAAGCTAGACCAAGTTTTGTTCCTCTTGGCGAGGCTCTTTCACAGTGGATGCATTTATACAGTAAAACTCCTTGTATGGACAAGCGACCCTTTTTAAGCATAAAAGGTTATGCTTGTCTTGGTTTTTATGCACAGAGTCCTGCTAATGAGGCAGAGCGCAATAAGCCTGCCCTGCAAGAGGATCTCTTCTCTGATGAAAGGCCAAGTATTGCACAAGCTCTTAGACATATTCCTGCTCTCCATCAGGTCGAGGACCCCTTCCAATGGTTCGTGGACCTTGTAGTTGCTCTGACCACCCTTCCTAAGGTGACCAAGATTTACATGGCCTCTTCTGAGAGTCTGCTTTTCAGAGTCATCACACATCTAGCCACTGTAGGTCTTTTTCTGCTTGACCAACTTTTTTCTTGAACACATTGTACTCTTCTCACTAAATAGTTATTGTTTTTTTTTTCTTCAGGGTATGTAAGAACTGTACTAGGTGAATAATAGGCTAATGTCCTCAGACCAATACTACCTTGAGGTCCATGATGCTGGGCTTAAATTGGAGGAATTGACGAAGAAGCAGTAAGAGGAGATTTCCCTTCTTCGTCAACAACTACAATCTTAAGAGGAGTTGCAGGCTGAGAAGGAAGAGCTAAAGAGGAGGCAAGATGAAGCTGATGCCCAAATCATAAAATTTACTGAGGCAGTGAACACTGAGCTAGAAAAGGCCAAGATGGTTGAGGAGGCTTTATCTGCAGTGAAGACTCAGTTGAATGAGTCGAAAAGGTAGCTGGATTAGAAAAAAAAAGGAATGTGAGGAGACTCGCTCAAAACTCCTGTCTACTGAGAGGGAGGTGAAGCATCTTCAAAAGATCCTCAAGACACAAGCAAAAGACTTTACCCAGGAAAGGAATGACCTGAAGAAGGAAGTGGCCTAATTGAAGCGAGATAGAGATCAAGCAGAGGCTTCACTTCAAAAGGCCATTCCATAATTCTTAGCCTCTGAAGAGTATATTGAGAAAGTGGATGAGGCTTCCTTGGCCATTGCTGTCTCACACTTCAATGACGCTCTTGATTAGGCAGCACCACTTTATTCAAAAGTTCTTCCTGCATATAAGGAAGAAAGAGGTTGTTCCTCCTTTCCCCTTCCAACCAAGCCGGGCAATGACAAGTATGTCAAGGTTGTTAAGGAAGAGTTGGCTTGCCTAAAAGCTGTTTTAGTCTCTCTATCCTTTGAGACTATTCCAGTTGAGGATCCCCAAGACTCAATTTCTGCCCCCTACTCAACTAGAAATTCATGCCGAGGAATTTAATCCATTGGCAATTATAATTCCTCTTCTAGCTCAATGGTTTTTGTACTTTGTTTTTTCCTTTTTTCACATTGAATTTTTTTTAATTAAATAAATAAAGAAATAAATTTCTTTATTCCTTGCCTCTTATTTTATCATCTATATGATTTTAATAATTTAGGTTCCTTAAAACCTTAGTAGATAAATATAATGCCTTATCCAATAAGGATTTAGAGAATAAATTGACCCCTTTGGGTGTTAATAAATATGATGCCTTGAATAATGCCTTACCATATGAGGACTTGGAAAACCATCCCTTTCGGGATATTTAAGAATAATGCCTCACCATGTGAGGACTTTTAAAAAACCATTCCCTTAGGGATATTTATAAGTAATGCCTCGCCATATTGTGACTTAGAAAACCATCCTCTTAGAGATATTTAAGAATAATACCTCACCATATGAGGACTTTTATAAAACCATCCCCTTAGGGATATTTTTAAATAATGCCTCGCCATATGAGGACTTAGAAAACCATCCCTTTAGGGATATTTAAGAATAATGTCTCACCATATGAGGTCTTTTAGAAAACCATCCCTTTAAGGATATTTATAAATAATGCCTCTCCATATGAGGACTTAAAAAACCATCCCCTTAGGGATCTTCAAGAATAATGCTTGATTATACTAAGTCTTGGAAAACCACCCGCTTATGGGTCTTCATGAATAATGCTTAGCCATACTAGGTCTTCCTCCTTTTGGGAGTTATACCTTCCTCCTCTTGGGAGTTATGCCTCGCGGGCTTTCGCCTAGTTGTACTAGGTCTTTGGGTGCCTCGCGAACTTTTGCCTAGTTGTACTAGGTCTTGTAGCACCGCGCAGACTTTCGCCTAGTCGTACTAGGTCATTTGGTGACTTGAGGAATTTTGCCTAACCGTATTAGGTCTTTTGGTGCTTTGCGGACTTTCGCATAGCCATATTAGGTCTTTTGGTGCCTTACGGACTTTCGTATAGCCAGACTAGGTCTTGTGGTGCCTTGCGAACTTTCACTTAGTCGTACTAGGTCTTTTGGTGCCTACCTTTTGTAGTTATTTGGTTTCTTTGCCTTGACAAGGACTTGTCTCCCCTTGAGGAGTAGTGCCTACCTGTTGTAGGACTTTAGTTGCCATGCCTTGACAAGAACTTATTTTTCCTTGGGGAATATTGCCTGCCCATAGTAGGACTTTTGTGGTTGCCTTGCCTTGATAAGGACTTTGTAGAGAGACGAGACCATGAGATATGATGTAGATGAAGAAATTCCTAACTTTTATTAATAATTCATCGATAGTATATTTTCAAGTGTTGTACATTCCAAATACCAGGAACTTTTTCACCATTTATTGTGGCAAGCTTATATGTGGCTGCTTCTATAACTGGATTGACTTGGAAGGGTCCTTCCTATGTAGGAGTAACTTTCCTCTGCCTTCGCTTTTACCCATGGCCCTCCTTCTGCGAAGACTCTCATTTTCACTTTCTTGTTAATGTAACTAGTTGTCTTTTGCTTGTAAGCAGCTAATATGAGATATGCAGCTTTTTTAATTTCTTCAATAAGGTCTAGGTCTATACTTCGGGCTTGATTATTTTTTTGATCCCTATAGTAATTTACCCTTCCACTCGGCAGGCCAATATCTATCGGGATGACTGCCTTTGTTCCTTAGGTCAAGGAGAAGAGTGTCTCACTTGTTGGCTCTCATTGAGTAGTACGATAAGCCCAGAAGACATGATGGAGCTCATCAACCCAACTACCTTGACAATTGTCCAGTCTTTTCTTCAAGCCTAGAAGGATTGTTCTATTGGTTACTTCAGCTTGCCCATTTGACTGAGTAAGGGCAACAAAATAGAAGTGTTGCTTGATATGAAGTCCGTTGCAGAATGACCTGACCCTGGCATTGTCAAACTACTTGCCATTATCGCTGATCAGCTTGTAGGGGACTCCAAACCTACATATGATGTTTTTACAAAAGAAACTGATGTCCTTGTTTGCTTTGATGGTTGCCAATGGTTCCACTTCGACCCACTTAGTGAATTACTCCACAACTACTAGAAGGAACTTTCATTGGTTAGAAGCTATTAGAAAGGGGCCCACTATATCCATACCCCATTTCACAAATGGCCATGGACTAGACATAGGTACTTGTTCAACAGTGAGTATGTGTTTCCCATTATCAAAATTTTGACATATGTGGCATTTCCTGACTAGATCCATAACATCTTCTTTTATGTAAGACCAGAAATACCCTTATACCCAATAGCTTTGGCTGCAAGGACCTTCCCTTTAACATGTATACCATAATATCTTTTATGTATTTCCTTGAGCATATATTCAGCTTCCGTGGGCCTAAGGCATTTCAACTAGGGAAAGGAATAAGCTCGCTTGTACATGGTACCTGTATGAAGAGAGAAGTGAGAGCTCATGTGCTTAATCTTTTTAGCTTCTGCCTAGTCTTCGGGTAGCTCGCCTTTTCCCAAGTATCGGATGATAGTGTCCATCCAGTAAGGCTGGTCATCTATTTCCATCACAATTTCATCTTCTTGGATGCTTGATCGTTTAATAGCCCCTATTAAAACCCCGCGAGGAATCTTAAGAGGCTGCGAGGCTACAAGCTTGCTAAGTCCATATGCTTTGCCATTCTCATCCCTTGGGATTTGTACTATATGAATGTCCACATCTCGTTCCCTCATTTTCTTGAGTAGATTTTTCACTTTCTCAAGGTATTTAGCCATAACCACATCCTTGGCCTCCTCGCTCACTTAATTTATAATGAGTTGGGAGTCGCTGTGAATTTTCAAATTTGCCATCCTGAAAAAGTTTTCTAGTTAAAGATTGTCCAAGAGGGTCTTGTACTCTGCTGTGTTATTGGTGGTTGCAAATTCAAACCTTAGGGTATACTCCAAGATCAAGCCATCTAGGCCTTTTATTATAATTCCAGCTCCACTTCCTTCTATGCTGCTCACTATATCTACATAAGATTCCACATTAAATTATTATTAATCAAGCTAAGTTTAGAATTGGACCTGGATGTAAAAGGTTGTTTTGGCGAGTTGGACTATTCTATCCTTTGAGAAAAAGCACTAAAAAAATGAAGTATGCAAGTGCTTGGGCCATGATAACTAAGCAATGCTTATACTATCCAAGCTCGACTGACCATAACAACATTCTACTAGAATTTTCTAGCCTGTGCATCACTTTACTCAGAGGCTGATATGTCACCATGACCCCTTGGTGTGACTGCAAGTATACCTTATACTTCCTCGCAAGTAACAACAATGAATAGGCAAACTTCTCCAAGGGCTGATAATTGAGCTTCACTCTCTATAATACTCTTCTGAAATAGTATACAGACCTTTGGACTCCACTTTCCTCCTGTGAGGCCTCCCCCGAGCACCGAAATGCTTATTTGGGTGATTTCCAACGCGATAAAGTCAACTTTTCCCTCACATTTGTAAATTATTTCTTTAACTTTATTCTTTAAATTTTTGTAGAGTCGCCACCTCAATTTTTATGGGAAAAGTAAGGAAAAATTCAATTTAACTCTAAAATTAATCCAAAGATAAAAATCACTAGACCTTCGAACTGAGACTGAGCTCAGGGACTAGGTTTTTGATTTTAAGTAACTCAAATTCGTCTCTTTATTTAACTTATGATTTATGAAAAAAATATTTTTATAGGGTAAGCTACAAGAATGGCATTTTAATATGAATGAAGCATAATGAACAAATAATTTACAATATTCATATCACAAATAATAATAAAGTAAAAAAAGCAAAAGTAAAGGAAATTAAATATTACATCAAAACCCAGAAATAAAAGATGTCAACTCTAGCCCTTATGGGTTCTAGGTTGACTACACATTTCCTAAAAATAACATAAAATCAAATATAAAATAAATTGATAAAAATGAGGTTTTTTAGTGTTTTTGGATTTGAAGATATAAAACAGCTTGCCTGTGTATCTCTTTGAATGAGAATGAAAACCCACACAGTCCTTCCTTTTTGCAAAAGGGGTTAGGTATGATTTTAAGAAAAGTTTGATTTTACCTATTCCATTTTATCATATTTTGATTCTTTAATTGTTACTTTACCAATTTAAAGAAAGGTAGGAGAAAAGAGATGCAATTAATTATTCTTTAGTTTGATGCTTTACTAAATTAAAGAAAGGTAGAAGAAGAGAGACACAATATGCTATGCATTAACTTTGAAAAGATTGAGTTTAGAACACAATACCTTACTTTGCGACTTGGGCGGATGATGTCTTAGAGTTCTTCCGGATCGAAGTTTCACTTTCATTAGGGTAATCAAATTAGTCCAAAAGTCCAAATTAATTTTTAATTAATTAGCCAAATTGAATTAATCAGTAAAATTAAGTTTAAAGTGATGGTCTTCTATTCCTCCAACTCAAAGAGAGTTGAAGAAATCGGTTCGAAATAAAAAAAAGTGAACCGCTTATGTAAAAGAAAATTGATTTTGGAGGGAGAAGGGAGAGCCAACTAGAGAAAAATCAATCTAAATATTCTGGTGTAAGTTTTGGATGCTTACATGACCTTATATTCATAAAGAAAGGCTTGAAGCTTAATCTGGATGAAAATTGATGTGGAAAACAAAAAAATCTCGTCAGAGCCTCTTGGCAGTGCTTCCAAAGAGTCTTGGCGGTGTTGCCCAAGAGGCTTGGTGACATTACCAAGGCACGGTGGTGGTGCCTCCACTGGCCTTAGTAGCTTCAGTAAAGGCCCATTGGCGGCACCGCCAATGGTCTTTGGCAGTCTTGCCAAGTGCCAAGTAGAGCTTTTGGCTTCTTTGGGTCTGATTCATCCGGTTTGAAGGTGGTTTGACCCCTGATCAATCTCGCACATTTTGGTTTATCTATATCGGAGGCCGTTTTGACCTCCTGTTGGTTACCAATAAGTTTGACATGGTCTCGAGTCTGCTTAGGGTGCAAAAACATGTGTTCACAACTACCCATCACTTTTACCAAAGTCTTTAAGGTAAAAGTGATAGTAGTGAACCGAGTGAATCTATGTCTGCTTGAAATGAGATAGATGCGTTTTGATTGCATTATGGAGTATCTGTTGATGTGTCAGTCTATTTTGACAACTTTGAGTATTTTTTTTTATTTTTTTAGTATTTTTCTATTTTTGATGTTTTATGTATTATAGAAGCATCCCTTGTCTAATTTGGGTGAGTGATAGCTCTAAAAATAGAGAAAAATCATACGGTTTTGATGGAACTGATGACACTACATTATGAGTTGAAATAGATCCAATATCGTAATTTCAACTTTTTCGAAATGCGAAGGGATATGATGGTCATTTTCAAGATTCCAAAAAAGTCTATAAATAGGGTCCTTCCCTTTCACCTTCTTCATCTTTACTCATTTTCTTCAAATTACTTCCCTCTCTAAAGCTTCTCTCTCTAGAATTTCCTCTCAACTCTTAGCATGGAATCCAAAGCCAAGTCTGTTCCAACTAGGGTAACCGAAGTTATGAGGCCCTACGAGAGAATGAAAATCTCGAGAACTTGCTGTAAGAGCCTGAGGAACACGTCTCCTGGGACGACAGGATTGAGGTATTTTCTTCTTCTATTCTTTTCTTTTTTGCATTGTATTTTTTTATTCACATTTTCTTTGTCATTTTCTGCTTTTAGCATATGACCATTAGAAATAGGAGAGGTAGATCAAACCTCGCCTATGTAGCTAGGAACTTAGGTCCTGGAGTGTTAAGAAATGTCATTGAACCGATGAGATTTACATCATTCCTGGGGCTCACACCCCCTGTTGAGAATAATGTTTCCTTGATAAAGGCATTAGATAAAAAATGGTGGGATACCACCAACACTTTCCACTTTCCTTATGGCGAGTTAACTGAAACTCCCTTGGACTTGTGCATGTTGACTGGGTTGCGATTTAGCTATTACCCAATCGAGGTCTTCTCCAACTGATGAGTTTCTTTTTCTTTCAAGGAAATGGTGAGATTATTAGGACATGATACTTCTCGTGTCTAGAGTATAGTTATATGCACGCATGAGAGGCATTGAGCCTTTTTGCTGGGAGTTTCAAGCGACCGAGCCTGTCGCTAGACTTATGTTATTGACATTAGCAGGTTGCACCTTTTCTCACACTCATCGGTACACAATTGATCTAAATATTCTTCCTAGTTTGATAGACTTAAGACTGCTTGAGACATGTGGCTGGGATGGAGATATTCTGAGCACTATTACCTAGAGATGATTGACCTATCCCGAGGACTGTTTACTTCTTTTGGAGGGACATTCTTCATTTGGGAGGTACATTTCTATTTTTGCATCTATTTTCAGATTTCTGCTTGTTACGACTGTTTGTTTATCTAACTCTTTTGCTACCTTTTTTTTAGCTCTAGGCATATAAGTATTTTCCCACACTTGCCTTTAAGTTGGACGCTCCTAGGCTTGATGTATTCCCTAATGTTGTCAGGTGGAACAACGAATATTGGATGGGGCCACCGAGACGCAGCTTATACACTATTAGAGCATTCTTTGGTAGTCTTGATCTTTCTCAGGTATTTATTTCCTATTTTTCTTCATTTTTTCCAATTATAACTTGAAATACTGACCATGAATTGCTTGTGCATAGGCAACCAACCCTGTCGCTACTAGAATAGAGTTGATGCCAACTATGCTACATAACTGCTTTGCAATGTCATTTTCTCGATTGCTGCTTCACTCTCCGTACTACAAATTGTATTATCTAGAGGAGACCGTCAGGATTCAAACATTGGGGGAGTGGGCCACCCCCAAACATCCTTCATCTGACATGAGATGGGGCTCTGATATCCATGTTATAAATGATTCTTATACCTATTTTCTTATAGTTCCATTCCTTCATCTTGAGATTCCTTACCTAGAGTTTTGCCATGCCTGCTTAATGGGCTATGTTGGAGATCCATGCCGCATTTATGCTCGTTTTGTAGGACCTTCTACTTCTAGAGCCCAAACTGAGACTCCTCTAGTAGGTATTAATGCAGGGACATCTAGTATGGCTCCTACAGCGGCTAGAGATCCAAGCTCGAGCGCAGGACATAATGATAAGGTTTCCTTCAACCTTTTATTGGAAATTATTGGAGACATCCCTTACATTGGGGTGATGGTCATATGCAGTTCACCCTCTTGCCCCGGATTTTCCTAAGAACATTGTGGTACATATTTCTTCTTACCTCCGAAAATGATCATTTGGTAATTTTTTTGCTTGCATTGTTCACATTATCAATACAAATTCCAGTTGGCTATACTTAGCGGACTTATTTGATGAGGCGCCGGATGGAAATGACTATCACCTCTTTATTGACTCAGCTGGAGATTGATAGATGGGCCTATCAGCAGGAAGATCCTTATTGCCAGAGGAGGATAAATTGAGATTCTACGACTACTTTTTTCTGCTTTCTACTTCTTGCTCTTTTTTCTGCTTATTTTTAGACACTTAATATGTACATAATGTTATGTCTTTATGCTTTATGGATGCTGGATGTATACATGTTATGGTGATTACTCACTTCTTTATTTGAATGGATGTTTATGCAACTGATGTTTTTATGTTATCGTTCAAAATTTATGCAATTTTAATACAAGATTATGCTTAAAATTTATTCAATGCTGTGAACATGTATTTTTGCACCCCAAGTAGACTCGGACCATGCTAGACTGATCGACATCAACCAGAGGTCAAACTGCCTTCGGATAAGATGAATCAGACTAAAAGAAGCTGGAAGTGCCATATGGCATCTTTGCAGCAACTCCAAAGAAGGTTGATGGTAGCACCAAATAAGGTTATTGGTAGTATCAAGAAGGTTGTTGGCAGCCACCAAAGCCCACCAGAGCCACGGTGGTGCCGCCAAAAAGAAGTGCAAGTGCCACCAGGAAGAAGAGCAAGTGCCACCAAGCTTCAATACCCCTGCCGCCAATTCTTTTGCCTAGTGCCACCAATGCACAACTCCTCTACCGCCAGTGTAGTCTGTGAATCCCACATTGTATTTTCGTCCAGCCTGACCCCAGCCTTTTCCTTATAAAAACAAGCCTCCATCAGCCTTCAAAAAACACACTAGAACAACTAAGTTGAGTTTTCCTTAATTGTCTCTCCCTTCTCCCTCCTTATTCAGCTTTCTTTGTTTTTAGCAGTTAATTTCTCTTTGATTTCGAACCTATTTTTTCAACTCTCCTTGAGTTGGAGGAATAGAAGACCTAGAGCGATCTCTCTTTGAGTCAATCTAGCATCACCATTGTGTTAAATTGACAAAAGAACTCAACTCAGTAATCAAAATTGGACAATAATCAAAATTTTGGACTAATTTTATTACCTAAGCAAAAGTGGAACTCCAATCCGGATGAACCCTAAGACGTCCTCCGCCCAAAGTGCAAAGCATGGTATCGTGTTCTAAACTCCAAATCAAACTTATCTTTCTACCTTTCTTTTAATTTTTAAAGCATCAATTAAGCAACTAAAACATGATAAAAAGGTTAAGGTAAAATCAAACTTTTCCTAAAATCAGATTTGACTCATTTGCAAAAAGGGAGAACTATGTGAGTTTTGATTCCTATTCAAAATGATACACAAACAGACTGTTTTATAGCTTTAAATCCAAGAAACACTAACACCTTTCTTTTTCTTAATTTGTTTTAATGTTATTTTGAGGAATATATTGTTAACTTAGAAATTCTATTGAAGGCTAGAGGTAACATCCTCTATTTTTGGGCTTTTTGATGTAATTAAATCTCTTTTACCTTTTGTTCTTTACTTTAATGTTATATTATATGTTTTATTATACTTTATTCATGAATTGTATAATTACCATTCTTATACTTGTTAATGAAACTTATTTTCAAAAATCAATTGTTAAATGAAAATCCAAAATGAGAGTTACTTAAAATTGAAAACCTAATCTCCGAGTTCAGTCCCAATTCGAAGGTTTAGTGATTTTGTCTTTGGGTTATACTTTGGAGTCAAAATTGGATTTTCCTTTCTTTTTCCTTTAAAATAAAGGTGGCAACTCTACAAATTTTCAAAATAAAAGGTTAAAGTGATAATTTGCAAAACTAAGGCAAAAGTTGTCTTTAATGCGTGAGAAATCACCCTGAAAGAGCATCTCAGTGCTCGGGCGAGGCCTTACAGTTGGCGACTCCACTGGGGATAAACTTTTTGCTAAAAATTCAAGAGGACTATTAATTGGTTGAAAGAAAATAAATACTTTATTTTGAAGTAACTTTTATTTTGCCTTTTTTTTTTTTAATTATTAATTTTCATGCATCACTTTGTATAACTAGTTACGAATCAAAACCTTCGGATAGGGAGTAGCATCAACCTGGAAACTCTATTTGAGTATGTTAGGGATAGAAAAAGCATCCACCCCATGATGAAACTTCAGTCTTTTTGAAGTGTAATAGGCAGTAGTACTATTTGACCCACATGAGGCTCTTTTACTCATATGTGGTTAGGTGTATCACTGCCCTAGTGTGATAGGTACCCTTAATCCAAGCCACCTAGCCTTCATGTAATGAATCTAGAACTCAGACTCTAGGATATGTGCACTCTAAATAATTCAAGCCATGATCATGAACCAATTTTTAAACCATGCATTCATAATGTATAAAGTATGCATTCTATCCTAAAAAAGTCTAGGTTGTACCTTGAAACAGTTGAAAGTCAACCTAAGTTTTTTATTCCAAATCATATTAAAGACTTTCACCCCTTACCTTAAGACTTAGAAACCTTGAGTCCTAAACTATAAACCCTAAACAGAGATGGACACGAACCTTTGGGCCCTAAACAAAAATGACCTTCACCTTAAAACCTTAAATAGTGATGGACCTAAACTCTTGGGCCCTAAACGAAAATGACCTTTACCTTAAAACCCTAAACAGTGATGGACCTAGATCCTTAAGCCCTAAACAAAAATAACCTTCACCTAAAACCTAAGCAGAGATGGTCTTCATCCCCAAGCCTAAAAAAAAAGTCATTAAGTCGTTACTTTGTCCGCAAGTAGTGAACCTGACCAATTAAACTATTCGAAACCTATGCCCAAATTAACCCACAATAGATCCACTAAATATTTAACAAACCTAACATGTACTAGTGAAGCAAATCCATTACCCTAAAATTAGTCTGAACCAGACCTTTGACCCAAAATCGAACCTGTGTCCAAAACAAAGAACCCAACCCAGAAAAACTCACCCAAAATCCAAAGCAGAATCTTAAAAATGTGAAACTAACCAACCATCCTATCTACCCTTACCAATCAAACCAATCCATTATCCCATTTACCCTTACTAGTTAAACCAACCCATTGTCCCATTTACCAAAATGGTGAAATCGACCCACTGTCTTACCAAAAACTATGTTGAACCCATATCTAAATCAACCCATAGATCTGGCTTATCACATTGTGAGTTCTATACACCTAACAAAGAAGAATCCTTTTTTTTTCTCGAAAGTCATTCACTTGTCTGTAATACAACCTACCTGTCATTGTGCACAATAAGCCTGCACATTTTTCTACCAATACCTCATAAACTGATCTTTTCCCTTTCCTTTTATGCAAGGTACTTATGACTGAAGAAACCAATCCCGAGGCCGTGACCACACTTTTCACCACTCTCCTCAAGAAACAGGAGGAAAATTTTCAAGTTGTCCTCAAGTCTACCTTAGATGCTCAACAAGTCCACTTTGATAAAGTATTGAACGCTCAACAGACTAGCTTCAATAATACCATAGCTGCCCAACAAGCTAGCTTTCTGAATGCAATAGACTATATGGCCAATACCCTAAACTTCCAACATCAGGCCATCATTGGTGAGGTAAGGGAGATCATGAACCAGGATTGAACTAACCCAATTCAATCAAGCTTATCAACTATATCTAGTGCTGACCTGGGCACCACCAGCATGTTAGCAAACACAAACAATACCCCTTTTGTTTCCTTGAATCCTTTTCAGGGAAGCAAAATTCTTACCCATACACTGATGGAAAAATCCAAGAGGCATAACACATTATGCTTGAGCAAAATCACACAGTAAAGGAAATGGGTAATCATATTGACACTTCCACCCTCAATAGTGTTATCTCTGATAAACAGAAGAGCAAGAGAGTAACTACCATTACTAAATCGAAAAAGAGGAAATTCACTGATTTGGGTAAGCCTTTGAGCTTAATTTACAAGGAAGTATTGGAAGCCAAGCTGGTGACACCTTTAGAACTAAGGCCACCTCCAAACCCCTTACCTAAGAGTTGGAATATGAATAAGTACTGTGAATATCACCAAATTCATAGACATAAAAATGCAATATGCAAAAATCTGAGGTATAGAATCTAGGAGCTTATTGAAGATGGGAACATCCTTCCCCCTTACCCAGCCAAAATCCATCATCTCTATTGATCTCCAGATTATCTTAAGAGTTGAAGTAGACCCTATAAAACTTATCCTAACCATTCTTTCCCCCACCTCAAATTGGTACTATGCAAGATAGCCTGCCTTGATGAAAATGAGCTGGAGTCCATGTCGTCTGAGTTTGAGTATGAACTTGAGTCCGAGTCATCTGAGTCCATATCTTCCTTTTATTGTTTTGAGTCAGTAAAAGACCTTACTGGAATTTCTTTTGGTTATAATGTAACCCATAATGATGAGACCTTTTATGATAATAAAACTTTTGCCTTTTCTTCTTATATTGTTTTGTTAAATCTTTCTTTCCATAAATCCAATCAGAATGAGATATTAAAGAATAAATAAATAAATAAAAGAAATAATAAAAAAGGGGAAAAGGGAAAAAAGACAAAAAAATCAATTAATTTTGGCATAGAAGATGATCCAAAAATCACAAATATTGCACCTTTATATCATGGCTCGTTGTCCTAAGAGATTTTAGAATTCAAAGCTGCTTTGTATAAGAACCTAAGGATATGATTGAAATTGATCTAAACATTGTAAGATCGCAACTTAAGAGTATGTGAAACCTGTTAAGCAGAAATTGAGAAAGAAAAAGTTGCCAAGTTGCTAAAAAACAAGTTTATTGAACCAATCACATATCCTTCATGGTTAACACATATAGTCTTAGTACCCAAGAAAGATGGGAAGGTAAAGATGAGTGTGGATGGCTCGCACTTTAAAAAAAGAAGTAGTTAGTCTATTCAAGAGGATCCAACATCACAAGTCTTCGCCTTATCATCCCCAAACAAATGAGATAGTTGAAGCAGCAAACAAGACTCTCAAGACCATTATGTAAAAGATGATCACCAGTTGTAGAAATTGGCAAGAACATCTTCCATATGCATTATGGGGATATTAAACCTCCATTCGCTCTAACAGGGGCAACTCCTTATTTTCTTAGTTTATGGTATGGAAGTGGTTCTTCCAATTGAAATACAAATCCAATCTACTAGGTTTTTGTGCGAAAGTCAGCTAGATGAAGTAGAATGGATCAAAAAGGTATCATGATCAGCTGAACACTATATATGAGAAAAGGATGGATGCCTTGTTTCAGACTTGAGATTATCAACAAAGGATTGCCAGACATTTCAAAAGAGTGACTAACATAGGGTCAGAATTAGGGCACTTGGTCTTAAAGGAAAGTAGAGCCCCGATTTATGATCCAAGTGGAAAGTTTTGACCTAATTAGGCAGGTTCCTATATGCAAAAAAAGATCCTATCAAGCGAAGGAGCCATACTCAGGGATATAGGGGGAGGGGGAATAAATTTTTAAACCTATGTAACCAAAATCAACTAAAAAGATGCTTTGCTCAATGTAGTGAGTTATGTAAACAGAACTACAAGGACCTGATTCTCCCAAGAAAAGAATTTAAATATAAAAGTGTTACGAAGATATGTAGGCAACCTTAAAGGAAAGCAAAGCCCCAATTCACGATCTAAGAGGAAAGTTTCAACCTAATTGGGTAGGTTCCTATGTGTTAAAAAAGATCATATCAGGCGGAGGAGCCATACTCTAGGATATGGGGGGTAGGGGTGGGGCGGTGGGAATATATTTTCAAACCTGTGTAACCAGAACCAATTAAAAAGATGTTTTGCTCAATGTAGTGAGTTATGTAAACTGAATTACGAGGACCTAATTCTCTTGAGAAAATAATTTAAATGTAAAAGTGTTACAGAGATATATAGGCATCCTATTCTGGGTACGGTCCAAAACATAATAAAATTATTATTTTTTGTGTCAAAGTTAATTGATTCTTACTCATTAAGTTGAAAACCTGAATAAGGCGGCTTAAGAAAAAATAGAGCAGCTTGACGAGTCGTAAACTTGAAAAGGTGGATCGGACAAAAATTAAAGCAATAATAAAAAAAGGAAAAGAAAAAGAAAAGAAGAGTAAAAAAGAAAAGAAAAAATAAATGTCTTATTTTGATCACCATTTCAGGCAAAAAACTCAAAAAGGCATAATTAATAAATCCTTTTCCATTCATAAATTATCAATGTCAAAAATAAACTCCTTTCTTGTTTCATTTCAATTATAAAAATCAAACTCCCTAAACCAATGTCAAAGTCAAATTTCTATCTCGTTTTATTAAACATATAGCAAAAACATTTCATAGCAAAATAAAAATCCTATATAATCCTAGGGGAAATCAGAAGCAAAAAAGAAAAAAAATCTTAATTGTGAGTCTTCCTTCTCCTAAGATGGATGTCCCTGTCATCATCATCAGCTGGCCTTTTGCACGTCCATCTCTGGCTGCTCTCTCAGAATCTCTATCTGCTATTGCTTTGTCAAAGTCTAGTGTTAACAGTCTTTCTATCATCATTCTCATTAGACAAGTCCATCTTTGTCATCTCTGTCACTCTACCAGCTGATGCCTCTATGTCAGTCATAGGTTTAGGTGTATCATTTGTCTCCATCCCTGCCTGCAGATCCTTTATCAAGGTACCTCGCCTGACCTTCTCAATAGGCCAAACTGAAGTGATAAACCAAGCATCATACCCCTCCAGCTTATCTAATAAACCAGCTAGTTTGACAAAGCGCATGGATCTCCTCCAACCATTTATTATGGTCTGGGCTGCTATACTAGCGATCAATGATGTAAGAAAAATAACTCTGTCTAGTGGAATACCCTAGACAAACCCATCTGCCTCAAAATCTTAGTTCCCTAATAAAAAGTGGTCAACCCCATACCCATCAAGTAAACCATCCTGTAACCATAGCTCATGGTGACGAAAGGGCTAATCCCATACCCTTGACAATACCATAAAAAATTCTTTTGATCCAACTACAAAAGACAAGTAGTCCACTTTTTTTTAGAATCAAAATGAATCAAGGTCTTGCTCATGCGGTACCTACTTGCAAAATAGGGCAACCTATCTGGAGGACTTACTGTTTTAAGATAATCCCTTAGCCAGACCTAAGTCATTCTAAAAGCAGAAATCGAAAATTAAGAAAGGGACCTAAGCAGAAAAGGATTGATAAAAGAAGTTCTTTGTAACACCCCAGTTTAAAGGCTTAGAACTTCAGCCTTAAAGGGCAAACTTAAGAGATGTTTATTATGTTTGAAAGTTGTAATTTATGCATGTTTATGCTTGAATTGAATGTTTATGCATGTTTTAGAAAGTTTTACATATGTAAAAGTGCTTTAAAGGTTGTTAGGAAGAAATCGAAAAAAACTCAATTTTTAGTGAACTGGGGGTAAAATGGTCATTTCACACCCCTTCAAGTTTTATGGAAATAAACATGATATTTGAAGGCAGAAAAGAATATTAGGATATGAAAATGACGATATTTAATTTATTTGAAGTTTTGATGGAGAATTAAACCCGGTTGAAAATAGTTCCCGGCGAGCTGCTCAATTGAGGTGCTTGAGGTGCTTTGGTTGAACTAAGGGAAAAATAGTCTTTTCCTTTGAAATATGGAATTATATGGTGTATGAAACCTTATGGAATCATTTTAGGCTTGATTGAATCTAACCATTGGATGAAATGATAAAGAAATGAATGGTTGGATGAATAGGTTTCATAATTCATATCATAAGCTCAAAGTATAGGATTACTAGCTTTAGTTATGGATTTGGTGTATCAAATGTATGTATAAGCCATCTTTGTTGACTTTGATTAACCAATAGTATAAAACTAAGAAAGATGGTGTCACGACCCGCTCTCGCGAGCCGCGACGGTCCTAGGGCGCGGGAGATGCCAATGGCAACCGGCACCCGTAGAACCCAATATCAGTCATATCAATCCTATCATTACTAATTGCATGTATAAAATCTTTATTCATTCATTATCAATCATACCTATCATACATTCTCAATCAACTGTATTATATTCACATTACCCACAGGATCATATCAATCATAACATATATTTTCCATATCATAGTATCATCATTTGGATATATGTTCATTTCCTAGCTAACCCGTACATACCCATGGAGCAGCTAGATTATGAACACCAAAATATAATTGTTATACAAAATAAGTATCTGGAAAATACATCAAATAAT